>CM021546.1:10032950-10051214 GCA_010994315.2 Pisaster ochraceus | reverse complement strand
CATGGTCGTTGTTATCCGTATCATTTGCTGTACTGTATTTTCTGCATTCTACCTATGCATTGATAATATTTCTAGAAGTGGCGCGCTGTAATCATGACATTTGATCTTTGCCGTGTAACCCTTGAGCTCTTTGCGAGGAGCTTTGACGTCATGACCAATATACATCCGGTTCAAAAGTGGGATCGGAGCCGGATCAAGCGCTGGTGTAAATGCGACAACGGATCTTGATCTGCGGGCGTTAAAAAAATGCCGGATCTCAATCCACCTTTCTGGATCTAGTGTAAACGCGGTGAATGACCTCCAAACCTATATTGCTCCAAAATCCACAAGTTATTACCCAGTCAAACTGCTGAGCATGTCTTAAGTGCATTGGAGAACTGTGTGCCTTTCAGCGAGAAAAACAGTCTGACGGAAATCTAACAAAAATCTCACATCAGAGAATTGTTGTCCGACTACCTGTCCTGGATTAATTTTGACAAGGCCCCTTATAACAAAGCTCTGTCTTGAGTAAACAAAAAAGCATGTAAGCATGTACTTTATCTAATGGTGCTTCAATTTTACTAACTTTATGATATTTCATAATTCTTTACTAGTCTGATTGATTTCTGAATTTACCCTTCTGTTGAATGAAAGCAAGCAATTTCTCTCTTGTTTTAAAATCATTCTGAAAATGAACTTGAGGGCTCCTCAAAAGCAATTAACACTTTGAACCCCAGGCCTGGAGATGGTGAACAAATACCCAGTTTTAGATGTTGGAGGAAAACCCAAAACAATTTATTTAAAAAAGATGCTTAAAAGTAGGGTCTTACATTGTCAAAGTAATGCTGATTTATAGGCCAATTTATCAAGAAAGATACAATAAAATTCACCAAAGTTTTGGCTAATTACAGTGTCTACTTTTTGAGAAAACTGCTTAAAAACTTTGGTTTTGTTGAGATCAAATTCATAAAAACATAAAGATAAAACCAAAAAGAACCAACAAGATTGCAGAGTAGGGCTTTTAAAACTAAAAATAAATGTACAAAAGCTTTGCGGTAGTTTTTTTTACAGGCTATCACATCCCTGATTTAGCAAGTTGCATTGATTTTGTTGTTTTGGGTGATTTTAGTCAACGAAGAGTCAGAGTATGAAGATGTCAAACTCCCTCAACAGAACATGAAGTCAAAGATTGGTGGTAAGTTGTGGGGATCATGCTCTAGCTATTGTAGTTAATTCCTTCTTAGATTTCTTATTTCTGGTTGTGGAGCCAAGGATTCTCAGAAAAGCAAACTTAATCACTGTACTAGCCAAGAACCTCATGGAGAGAAGACAAGGATGGAAGTTTTAGTTTTAGATATGAGAGGATAACCCTGGAGAATTATTCCGGGGAAAACTCACTTAATCAGGTACAGACTGAAAACCCATTCCACATAATGCCCCTGGTGGGATTCGAACTGGGGTCCTAGTGGTGGAAGGCGAGGAAAGATACCACTTCACCAACCCATGAATTTCTTGGTCTCATCCATTGATGTTCAATTCTGTCTACACCTTCTTCTGACCTTAGCTCTTGAGATCCAATGTGTACATTTCTGTCTCCTATTATCTTTTCTTCTTGCTTTTGGCCAGCCCATCTCCCCTTCTTGTAAGGTAGCTTTCACTCCTGTTGCCTTTCTCAAATCTTCATTTCTAACTCAGCCCCTTCTCGTGACTCTCACCGTTTTACTTTGCACTCACTCAAACTTGACATTGCACACACCTAAACTTTAGGTGTTGCTTTAAATTTGGGTGACAGTGTATGTTTTTGAACAGCAACATGGATAAATCCAGTGCAAATCAAATGCGCACCAATGTTGACAGTTTGAAAGCTTTCCTATTTGAATGTGCACGAATGCCTGATTAGCCACATTAACAGTAGCGTGCATTGTTGCATTACAAAATACAAATATTGGGTGCACTATAGTCCATTGTCAAAGAATTTAATCACAAGGTGAAATGGAAAAGCAAGATTTCACTGAGTGATTATATTCTGCAACAGTGCATGAACGAAATGCATTCAATGTTTGTTTTATACTCCCACAAAGATCTTTGTCATGTGAGATTTTTTTTCACAATAAACACAAAACAGACATGGAAAAGTGTCCACTCTAAAAATTCTTTAGAAAAACTTTCTCTAAACAATGTGGACAACCCAATGTAAACCCAAACTTTGTCTTGTTTGGACAAACAGGAGGGAATGATTCTTATTGAAAACACTGCTGTGAAGCATTCTATAGGACTCCTATACTAAATTTTGGAGCATCGCAGCAATTTATATGTCAAAACAATGGATGACACATGATGTGGTGTTTCACCAATCAAATGACAAGGGTCTGTGTGTGTAGTATATTGTTAACATTTATTTCTTAATGGAGTGAGAGAACATCCCAACAAACTGCTTTCAGTTGGAAGGTGTACATAACTCTCTTGAATGTGAACGTTTTGCCAGTTCTGTAGTGAGGCAGTTCTGTAGTGAGGCAGTTCTGTAGTGAGGCAGTTCTGTAGTGGTGCTGTTCTGTAGTGGTGCTGTTCTGTAGTGAGGCGGTTCTTTAGTGAGGCAGTTCTGTAGTGAGGCAGATATGGATTAAGAATATATGAGATTTATAGGCTTGCATGGTAGAAAGACAATAGAAAAAGAGTTTTGTGGTGACACAGTGCTGTTAACTCTATCTTTTGAATAATGTGTGGTTCAGAAAAGGATCTGGTGGACACCATCTCTATTTTGAGTATGTGTGGTTCCAAAAGGAATCGTTAGACTCAACGTTGCAGACTGTATACTCTGTGTGTTCATCAGACCCCTAGCAAGTTTGCTTTAAACTTACACGCGCCTATCCTGTCCGCCATTTTGGAAGTCAGAATGTACAACAGAATTAACTCCCCAAAGCTTTTTGCAGAGGTGCATTCCATGTCTCCAAGGGGTTGATACTGTCTGAAACATTGAGTCCCCCGGTTTCTTTCGGAAGCAAACTTACTCAACACAGAGATTTAACTTGGGAAACTCTATTGGGAAACTTTATTGGGTAAACCTTTTAGAGACCATTCATTTCTGTACAATCATTACCAAACACACAGACATGTTTTTCTTGTTGATTTTTTGAAAAAACAATTCTTATAAATGTGTTTTAAAAAATATATATAAAAAACATAGATTTTTTGTTTGTTTTTTAGAAACATAGACACTATGTTAACCTGAGAAACATTTGAAAAATGTCAGTTCAGGTCATGACCTTTACTTTGACCTTTTTTGTTTAGTAGAAGTACATGCAGGTCAGATCTTGCAGCCATTTTTGATGGCTATGGTCTCTACAGGGTTAACAATGTTAGAGTGTGAGTTCAAGTAAAGATGTAAAGAAAAAGAACAACAAGTGGTATGTGTACGTTTTATTCACAGCTGGTTCTTCTGGCTATGAAGTTGTGAATCTTGATTCTCCGAAGACGCCTGTTGGTAAATGTTAGTACCCTGTTTCGTATCGTTGGTGTTGTGTTGTGGCTGAGTGGTCTAATTCACTGAGCTCAAACTCTGTTGTCGTCAGAGTTTGGGTTCGATTCCCGTTTATTGCACCGAACCCAAGTTTTGATGTTTTAGTATTTGCTACTTGATGGCCAGAGGACAAATCACGACACAGCATCTCACAACACATGGGACCTACGGCTTTATGTTGCATCCAAAGGATGGGGCAATAATGGTTAAGTGTCTTGCTAAAGGACACAAGTGTCACGAGTGGGACTCGAACCAACACTCTGCTGATCAGAAACACTAGAGCTTGAGTACGGTGCGCTTGACCGCTCAGCCACGACACGCCACATTAAGTGTTTGCCTTGTTTCTGGCAAAGGTGACTGCAGGTTGTGCTGCAGTACTTTGTACACCCTTACGAGAAGCTACATTTATATGGGTCTCATAATTAAAATGGCGTGGAAAAGAACCCAGTCCACTAATCGTTAAGAGAAGGGGTTTGCCAAGGTGTTTCTGTCATGGTCGGCTGCAGATTGTGCTGCATCACCAAGTAAACCCTTAGGAGATGCTATATAAATGGGTCTCATCATTCAAACATACTTCAAACAATCATACTTCAAAACATTTTCAATGTAGCCTAGAAATAAAACAGGAAGATTTCTGAGGTCACTTGTTGACACTTGTGTCTGAAAGTCATCTGAATATGCCGTTCTTGAATGTCAGCTGTTCGGTTGGCGAAGTGGTTTTCTTTCCTCGCCTTCCACCTCAAGAACCCTGGTTCAAATCCCGCCGGGGGCACTATGTGGATTTGATTTTCAGTCCTTACCTGATTTCGTGAGTTTTCCCTCGAATAATTCCTTAAGGTTTTCCTCCCACATTTAAAACCAGATCTTTATTCAGTGTCTTCTCTCCATCTGGTTCTTGGCTAGTTTTGTGATTAAGTTCACTTTTCTGAGAGACTTGGCCCCACAACCAGAATTCAATAATAGTCAATAAATAAATAAATGCTGCCGACATTGAGTGTCAATACCAAGATCACCATGCATGTGATTTTTCAGGGTCTTCCCTGAGTTCAGGATGTTCTCAAAAACTTTTGAGTCTTCACGTTTACTTGAAAGATGTAAAGCAGTCACCAAGAAAGAAATGTTCCCCTGTGTGTCCAAACCCATAGTTTGTACTTCTGGTGATGCAATTTCATGGCTCTTCTTACTGCCGAATTCTGCGCTTGCGGTCACTATTCTCCACTTTCTGTGCAAGGGCAGAATTTTTGTGCTAGCTGTGTAAGCGAAGAATGACTACTAACGTGGAGTGTGCAGAGGCACCAAAGTATTGGAAGGAACAGAATCGTGTATATGTAAAACTCAATATGGTTGGGACCAACTTGGTCCTGTAAATTCAATTTTGCGCAAAACTTTTTGGAGTCACTTTTTAGAGTATTGCATTAAAATAAGTGTTTAATTTATTTATTGTTGTTTGTCCTTAGATGCTGAAGAAGATGATTATGCCAATCTCGACCAATGTCAGACTAATTCTGGGAGAACGGTAAGTCATTATTTGTGGCTTAAGTTGTGAGTTTACAGGCCAGACACTGAAACTACTGACCTCGGATCTGTGGTCCAGTGTCAAATTTGAGCCCTGGTCTCAATTTAGAGCTGCTTAAGTACATAAAGTAGCTAAGCACAACAAAATTATGCTTACCAGAAAAAGATTACGAGCTAAAATACCTTGTGACATTGTACAATCTGTGACTGTATCCTGCTTATTTTTGCTTAGCAACGATCTCTGATGAAGCATCTCTCACAACTGTGAGAGACTTTCAACAAACTATTGACCTTTGTGGTTGAAAAAAAAAAACGTGTCTCGTCAGACCCATATTTTGATAATGGGAAACAAAAGTCAAAGAAACATTATAGGTACTTGAGGTATTAGTATCTTTATTTACATTGCACACAAAAGGCTGAAAAAATACCCTGATATCACTGAAGATACAGTTGCTTATCAAAGGCAGTGCTTGGAAACCAGGATCTGTTTTATAATCGACTCAAGAATTTACTGGGTTAGAAATGAGGTCAGTACTGCAGACAGTACTGGGACGACAACCACGCATGCGTGGCATGGATAAACCAGTACAGACTCTGAAACCCTTTTCACACTGTCAAGCTAATTCACAAGAAATGAAATTCCTTGGTAATAATAACCCCACCACCACCCCATGTTTATTTCACACTTGATGCAATTTACCTTTCTCTTTTGGTCTGTTCCCCTTTTGTTTTTTCTCTTCCTTTGTTACAGCGCCTTGAGCACTTTTGATGGATTTGTGCGCTTTATAAGACTTTGTTATTATTATTATTATTTATTATTATTAACTGGGAAGAATGAACACTCAGTATGCTGACCCTCGGGGTTATCGTGCTCAAACAGGGATAGCTTCCCCCCAAAATGGCTATTTCCCAGGAGTTTGCCAGGGTTAGCAATCCAAATGTGGAATAGGTCTTGACCAAATTATCCTAGGAAATTCCTCCACCCTGCCCCCAACCCCCTTGCTCCTGCTCCAAACCCCTCAAATGTTTAGGCATTTTCTCATTTTATGGGGGACACCATTTTTTGTGGGTAAGGTTCCCTTCAAAGAAATCAATAAATGCATTGCCATGGACCCCCCCCCCTCTACATCCAGACAGAGACCACCCCCATAGCAGCCCATTAGTAGAGGTCATCTAACCTTTATTATTGACTGGGTGTTTTCATGTAGAAGAATTATTGATGATTCATGGTGAGCCATAATCGTGTCCAAATTGTTCATCAGTGGACAGTCCCTGTTTTGATCCGGTACAAAACAAACACCACCAGTAAGCTCGTGTCAGACACTCGGCTGTCCATAGATAACTAATATCTTGTGTAAATTTAATTTGTTTTGATGCAAACGCACTTTCATATCAGTGTTGTACTTTGTGCAAATGAACGCATGTTTCATTTTGAAACAAATTTACAGTGTCACACAGCAACATAAACATGCAAAAAGTGTAAATTTTGTTTGGTTGTTTGCTTACTTCAATTTGAACCACAAACTTTGGTGAAAAGTTCACTCAAATTTGTGGGTATGGCGTGGCTGAACTTTCAGACCAGTGTCTTATTCATAGGGCTCCTTAAATGGGCTGTGCCGTCATGATCAAAACAGGCCTGTGGCTGTTCATGGGGTTATGAACTTTCACCAAGTTACTGCACACACGCGCGCTCCGCTATTTAATCTATGTGCAGGGACTGAATGAGAGTTTATACGGTACAGCCACAGACCTGCTTTGATCATGACGACACAGCCCATTAAAGTACAACAAGTAGTTAATCACATTCATTCCAGTCCTCTAATTTTTAATAAATATCTTACAGAGATGACGCAACTTAAGATTTTGGAAGAGTAAACCCCAATCCAAGTAAAATGTTTTTAACTATTTGAACAAAATTTGAGTGTATTCCATCAATGTTCCTACAGCAAACATGAGAACTGTAAGAAAACAAATTCAATTAAAGTTGGCCACCGCTTGAGGAAATTGCCTTCAGTTTGAAGAGGAACTTGCATTAAAATAATATTTTAAAAGGGTGTTTTTATGTTTGAGTCATGAACTATGAAATAGAAAGAGGAACTACAGTCATGCTTGTCTTGCTTGTCACATGATTGGACTTCAAGTGACAACTCCCATTGTGTTTTGGGGGTCACAAGGAGTCAAAGAACAAAAACAACTTAGATGTGTTCGGCTGAAGCCAAATACTCCTAAATATTTCAGCAGTCCACATCCACTTCAAATACCATTGTTCCCATCTTGTGTTTCTGGGCAAAGATCTAAATTCATAATTGTGTACATTATATGTAAAGTGTCTATTTTACAACACTTTGGCAAATGATACAAGTGCGTATGATTTAAGTGACAGATAAAAAGGAGTATTTCCCCCAAAAAAATGTTTTTCAAAGGCCACCCAGACACCCCTTTGCCCATTCTTATCAAAAACCCTGTACAATCAGAGATGTAGGGACCCCATGGGGTGACCAGTCTGCATTTTTAGCCCTAATTGACAAATGAAGCAGTTAATTGAATGTAGATCAAGGGCATCTAGACTGAAACTGTTCGTTCTTTTGCCGACGCATTTTGTATACTTTTTAGGCACACTCGTTAGCAAACAAGGTTTGGAAATTTTTTTAATAATAAAGTCAAGTTCTGTGCTCGTCACTCTAGTCATTCTGGAATTAGTGAAGAACCGTGTCCATTGGCAAATTGGCTACCATTCATACATGCAAATACATGTACATACAAAATAGACAGAAATCAGCAAGAAAAGAAATTTGTTTGCCGAGGATAACAGAAAAAATGTGATAGACTTATTTTCAGTGTGGTCCTCTGAGTGTAGACAAAATGGGGCACAGACAATACCATGGACGAGACAGTAAACTTGAAGGGCTACAGTAAAATACAAGCAAATACAGGATCAGACTCTAATAGCAAACTACAAAAGCACAAGAAGTAAAGCCTAGATTTAAAAAAACAAACACAGAAATTACGGATACTCCCCACATTGAAGGATTGCATGTTTGAGCATGCCAAGGGTCCCTGAATGACATTTTCAAGATATGATATTGTGGACTTTCAGAAAACCGAAACGTTGTGTGAATTACATTCACCTGGTACCAGCTTGCACCAAGGGCAGCTGGTGGCAACCTCATAGATTGCAATTGGAATATGACCTTTGTATTCACAATCGGCGAAACAAAAAAAACATATTCTAAACAATGAACTTTATGCAAGTCTTGCAAATAGCTTTGACAAATTGTCTTCAAAGTGTTGACTTTAGTTTCAGAGCTACTTTCGTACATAATTAGAGAGCGGGTGTGAGGGGACTTCAACCCAAATTAAGTAAAGTCAAATTGTTTTGTTTGGATAAAAAAAGCTACTTCAAACAACCATTTATGTCCCAAAAAATATTTTTTCCAACGAAAGAGGTAAACCTTGACAAATATGATACATGTATATCTAATAACTTCAGGCGTGGGATTGTGATGTGTGGTCTACTAAAGTATAATTGATGTTTCTTTAATTATTTAATCTAAAATCATGAAAATAATTTGTGTAAAAATACTCAAGCTTGGCAAGGGTGAAGCTCTAGAATCAAAACAAGGGTCCGTTGTTGCAGATACAGGAACAAGATCTATGTGTACTTTTCCTTTTGTTTTCTTTATTGGTTTTCTGCAATAATAGTGTCCAAGTGCAAGCACCCCACAAACCAAGCTAGCCACTTGTAATTTGCCACACATGTTTGTTGATTTATTGATATCATCATGGTAGTTTGTGATCAGCTATCACTCTGCCAACATCGTTATCAGGCCACCCAGGAAATTGTTTGATTGTTGAAGGACATAGAATCAGTCAGATGAACACTTCTTGTTAACGGTGCCCCTGATTAGCGCCCTCTTGTGACTGTAAAGTGTTAGGCTTACTGTTGTTACACATGGGATAGTCCACTATGCATAATTATTTACCCTTAGCGTGACTCTTGCCCATATGTCGTCTACTACACACACGTAATTAACCTGTGTGTGATACTGCGGGCATGTGATTTTTCAGGGGTTTTTACCTGATGTGTGGAAAGAAGTAGAGCAGTGGCCAGAGGAAGAAAGAAATAGTTCATAATTGTGTCCAAATCTGTAGTTTTGTATTTCTAGTGAAGCACTGAGTAAACCTGAATTTTTCATCTGAGATGTTCTTGATGTTGAATAAGGGGCACCCAGGCCTGCAGGCCATTCTAACGAAGTCTCGCATTTGTCAAATCTCATCCCGTGTACTAGTGCGTGCTTTTTAAACGGCAAAAACACCTGTGACACATGTTGATGACTGCGGCCGTGAGAATTACCTCTCGATCATGAATATGTATGAGTTAAAATAATTGTATATTTCAATTCACTACAACATTTGTTTCACATTGACGCAATGACAGTCAATACAATTTGTGTATAAGAAAAACATTTAAACAGTAGTTTTTAGCAAAAATAGCAATATAACAAGTTTACAGTAAGTAAGCATATACTTAATTTGACTTGAAAAGCACGCTTAACTGTAAACAATAAACATTATATGATGTCAACATGTAGGAAACAAGGTGAAGCGCGCAGGCATAGCTTTTGTACCTTTCCCTTGATAATAATACACACTTCAAAACAGAAACAAACGGACAAAGACAGGATATTGCAATACAGAGTGAGACTCGGTACAATGTATTGATTGGCTTAACAAATTTAGAATAAACTGCAAAGTAAAAATTGTTACACCTAACTTTTGATTATTGTTATTTTTTCTTCAGATTTTTAGTAAATGAAACCAGACTAGAGTACTCTCTTTTAACCCAATGTCCAGTTCATTCTAGCGGTGTAAGGGAACCAGATTTTAATAATATTGAAACTTGATCTTGTTTTTTACACCAGGTTGACTCGGATGGGCTAATCTACATGGAAGTCGGTCATTTGAAGACTCATCCTGCAAACCAACCACCGATACAGACCGAAGAGTCTACCACCTACGCTTCAATCGACTTCAAGCAATTGGTGCCACCAGATGTCGCCAGGAAATAAGCAGCTCAAGGGCACCAGCGATAACAGACGGTCAGACGGACAGATTCTTGTCTAAAACTTGCCCATTACAAAAAGCACTGAATTGTAATCCTCCTCTGATTTAATGCATCCAGATAGAGCGGGCAAAGGCATCTATTGTGTGTTCACTGGTATCCCATGTATATTCACTGGTATCCATTTGTTTTGTGAGATGAACATGATGAAGGGATTAACAATGAAGTGCCTGATGCAATAGAGATTGTACATATATTTTACAAAAATATATTTAAACTTTTGATTGTAAATGGAACAAATTTTATAATTTTGCCTCTATCTCTTAAAATTTTGGTACGTGTATAAGATACTATAAGAAGCGCTTTAATGAACCAAAGTTAACTAATTTTTCTACTTTTTATGCATTCCTTGGTGCGTACACTTTGGTGGTAATACTTGAAGACATTTCTTCCCACAAGGGACTGCATGCGCTTGTCCCAAGGGAAAAGATTACAGGCATGAGATTGGTCAGGATTTGTCAAGATTTCACAATTTTTCACCGACCACAAGGTGCTTCAGATTTTCTTGAAAGAGGCAAAATTCAAGACTTGGCACTTGTTACGGCAGAAACCTTCAGATATCTAGCTGAAATGATGTAGAGAGTCTGTAAAACTCTTAATTGTAGCAATCTGGTGCATAAATTTTGGTGGTAATCTTCAAAAAAAAAAAATCCACATGAGGACTGTGATTGTTCCAAGAGAAAAGATGTATTTCAGGCATGAGATTTGTAAGAATTTTATTCATATTTTAGTATTTTTCCATGATCTTCCTTTACCTGAGAAAGGCAAAAATGCTTACACAGAGATGTGAGATTTGGCCCTTGTACTTCAGACCAAACCGTCAGATATCTAATTGAAATGATGTAGAGAGTCTATAAGACTTTAAAATGTAAGTTTATGTTATTCAGGGGGCGTCATCTAATAATAATAATAGCAAGTTCTTATACAGCGCATTTTTAAAAAACGTATCAATATGCTTTACATTAGTGCCTTGGTCATTGGGCCAATACAATTCCTTTAATCTTTCTCAGATCCCTGGGGAATGTACAGCTTCAGGCTACCATGGCACTCGAAAGGCTTTTTCAAACACAATATCAACGCCTACACTCGCTGCTACTCATTTATACTCATGGGCGAAGAGAAGCAATTATAGTAAAGCATCTTGCTCAAGGACACAAGTGTCAAGACCCCGTCTTTCAAACCAACACCCCGATGACTTAACCACCAGAACTTGAATTCAATGTTCTAAACCGCTCAGCCATGACACCCTACAGACTAATAGGAAACTTTTTCCTGCTGTCAGGGTTTTCCATCGATCTTCTTACACCTTCAGATTTTCTTGAAGGAGGCAAAATTGCCACAAACGTCCAGATATATGAATTAAAATGATGTAGAGAGTCTGTAAAACTCTAAAACGGAACATCCTGTGAATTCCCAGAGCTTCATCTCTAGACCAAGAGGAAACTTTTATCAAATTTTCAGGATTCTTCACACGTATACAACCTCAAACTAACCTTGTATGTTAAGCAATATAATTACCATACCTCATACATATTCATGATTGTAAGCCGAGTTCTCACTGGTCCATTTACCATCGCATGCCAGATGCTGTTTTTGCTGTTTATCAAGCACGCGCCAGTATCACGCACAGGGTACGTTTGTGTACGCATGCATAGTAAACTGTCATATGTGCAACTTTCACGCACAGGGTAAAATACGCATGCGTGGAAGACTATCGCATGTCCAGTAGTCTACTGTGTATGCGCTGTACGAAGTAATCATTGAACTGTGGCATGGTTGAAGTATGTTACACACGAAGGAACATCGCTAGCTACATACATGCGAAAAGTCGGTCGAAAGCTCATATGCCTAACTATAGAAGTATGTAAAACAAGAATAACATGGTTTATTTCTGGTGGACAGCTGATATTAGCTCCCCTCGGTATTGAAAGTTGACAAACTAGTTCCCGAGGAAATCTACCGTGAAACAATTTTATAATTGTATATAGTTGTTTGTACCAGTTGGTCTTAATCACAGTAGTGTACTCAAATGTTGGTTCCCATTTCTAATGGAGAGGACTGATTTATTAATACTTAAAATGCACCAGCTTGCAGTTACACTAATTTTGACAAACATGTTTAATCAATTTAAAGGAAAGATAGTGTATAAGTTCAAAGAAAATTGTATACGCAGTTCAATCACCAATAAGGGGTATGTTTAGGGGATCCTGACCAGAAACAAGTTTCTCGCGTAAAATTTACGATCGGATTTCTGAGAGCTGCTCGAAAACAGATAGGTAACCAGAAACAGTTTGTGACTTAGGTAAATTAATGTTTTCAATATATACAGCCTTGATTGTGTTTTCAATGGTCTTTTTAATTTTATCAATATTATTAGATTGATCTAATTCATATTTTAGAAAGAATTCTATACATTTTTTTCTTTTGTTTGTTGAATCTGCTACCTTGAAATCTGAGCTGGCAACTCAGTTACGTTTGCTCCCTCACTACAGCTGAATGGAACATGTAAAAAAACGTTTATCCACTTCACGGTGGATGACAAGTATTCCCGTAAAATTTTTCTGGACTGGCTTAAAGCGGACAGATTATCAAGATTTATCAGAACAGTTTCTGAGTGCCTCAGTGGGCGAAAACATCCACCGAACATTTTGTTGTGTAGCGTGCACAGTCATGCACTATGCGCTGAATAGGAGGTAGGTCCAAATGTTCAGAGATTCCAGCATAACCATGGCAGATTATCAGCCATGGCTGACGGCAAAGGTTCTTCGAATCACAGTGAGTGCCCCAAAACGTTCGCGGTTGGGCACAGACAATTTTTCAGAATACCGACCTAAAGTTGTTTACTAGTGACAGAAGCGCAAACGTCTTTCTGGTCAGAATCGTCGAAGCGCCCCCTAGCTCTGCTTGAACAAATTAACATTTTTTTAAAGAGGAATTTGAAATAGAGGTATATTTTTATCACTCAAGAAATTTAAGGAGTCATATATATTTGGTGTACTTTTTGTGTATTTTGACATCACCAGTAGACGCTTAAACCAAAAACAAATTTTGATGTTTGCTTAGCATGTTTCCATTTAGCATCTTCTAAGTTTGTGTTGAATTGAATTTCAGTTAGAGTACTATTTTGTTTGAACAGAAAAATGTGATTGCATTCTTTGTGTTTTGGTAGGGTTTTTTTCCTTCAAGGGAAGTACTTTTGTTTTTGTGTGAAGTTAATGTTAATGTTTATGTTAATGTTTGTTGACCCTCTTCTGTCTGACCATTCAAAATCACCCAGTGTGGTTTTGAATGATAGATAAACTATGTCAGCGTGCAATCACATGGTGAATGCATCTACACAGTCAGCCCTCCCACTGTCTAACCCTTTAATATCATCAATAATTCTGAATGAATGTGGTAAGACACAATGGTACCAAGCTTTGCCCATCTGGGGTTTGCAATGCAAAAGGCTTTCCCCGAACCATGTGATGTAGCAACACTGTCTTCAGTCTGGGAAATCCAATTTGAGTGTTCACTTGTGACCAATCAAGTCAATGCACCACACATTTTTCAAAAACAATCTCGCAAATGGCTTTTTGCCTTGTGTGACATAGCATGTGAAAAGCACCCAAGTAATTAATGTATACATAAAGCATAAGAAGTGCATATTTACTTAGAAACAAAGATGTACCTTAAAAATTGACTGCTCTATGTTGCAACATCCCTATATTCTAACAACCCTAACCAACACCCCTATGTTCTGACACACCTATGTTGAGATGACTCTATGTTTCGATACCTCCTCGTGATCTACAAGCTAAAGTTGGGGTTAGGAACATACATTTTTAGGGGTGTCGGAGCATAAGGTCATCAGACATAAGGTTGTCAGGATATAGGGTCACCAGAACAGAGGTGTGTTAGGCCGTGTCCGAAACGGCGACTTCGGCTACAGCTACGGCTAGATCGCGTGCATCTGCCTATTCTTCAACACTGGCAGACACGCTGAACTAGCTGTAGCTGTAGCTGCAGTCGCTGTTTCGGACACGGCCTCACCCATTAAAATGTTGGTGAGGATCAACTGGAGCAAGTCATAAGCTGCAATTGTTTGACATCAAATGTTCTGGACAATTGCCTTTGCATTAAGTGTGCATTCTCTGAGGACTCTTTTAACTCCATGATTGTAAGTCCTCTTAAGTTGGCCCAGACCTCGGAGCTGTTGTTTCAGTGTAACCCTATGTGTGCCAAGATTTGTCGCCCGGCTGTATGGCTTGTGCGTAAAGCGCTCACCTCTCACCACTGTCGCCCTGGTTCAATTCCCAGTTAAGGTCATATGTGAGTAGAGTTGTGTGTTGTTTCTCTCCAGGCTGAGCTACAATGGTCATATATAGGTCGATTTGGCGGCTACATAAGTTGCCCTTGCATGCCTAATGCGCAAATACATTGTAGCCACATCCTTCGCAATTGAGCTTCTCAGCTGCAAGGAAGGATGATTAGCCTCCAAAATTGTTACTATTATTATTCCATTATTGATCGGTTTGAAACAGCCTTTTAAGGCCTCATCATCTAATCACTCTTTTGTTCCTTTAGTATTACTTGAATTTTAATAATTAATCATTTCTCCAATTTACCCATCAGAAATGAGCTATTCTTGTATCACTTTGTATTTTAAAAGGTGCATTTTTAATTTCATGCAATTTAGTCTTGACAATTTGGAGCCAATTGTTCCCCTTTTAAGAATTTGATGAGATGAGTTTTCTACAAGTGAGTTTTTCTATAAAATCTTTATTTTTTGTACACAGAATTAAATAGCAACTAAAGAAATATTAACGACTTAATCAGTACTTACTCCATGCTTAACACACCTGTAATGTAAAAGAAAGTTTAATTGGATTATTTAATGTTGTATTTTGTTGTTGAGTACATGAACAAGTGTTGATGACTTTTGAATTTGTTCCTTATAGTGCTTAGAACTTGTACTACCCTCCATCATTTAATATATTTTAAAATACATTTTTGTACATATGCCAGATTTAAATTTCATATTTTGCTCTTTTAAAATAATTTACTCTGTGTATTAAATATCGGACAGCACGTAAAAATCTCTGGCGTTTGCCCGAAACTCTGGTTTTGCTGCTTTTTTTTGCATTCATTCCAAACCTATAAGCAGAAATTTTTCATATAATGTATGCGGACATATTTTTTCAAACTGTTACTCTCTGTGGTTTTTCCACAGGAGCTGTGCTAAATTAATCACAGTTTTTCTATTAATTAAACACTAATATATTTAATAGATGTTAATGAACCTTTTTGGGGTATGTTGGATACTGTAGGGGTGTATAGTATCTTTGTTATGTCCACAAGATCTCAAAATCGCCCATCGATAGAGTGTCAAAATTATTATTTAGGTTTGACCTTTTCACTGATGATCACATGCACTGTATACTCAGTGTTTCCCAGTCCTTCGGGGAATATCAGGCTGTACTACTCGGGTGGGATTCGAACCCACGACTGCTCTCTAGAATGTTGGGGTTGTTGGTCAGTCAAATTAAGCTTAATCTACATATTTAATCTGCGTATTGCTGTGTATGATGCCTGTATTTCTATATAATAGCACTCTGCACTAATGACGTCTCTTTTGTTCAAATCACCCATATGTTAAACTTACTTTCACCACTAGCTCTCATGTGATCACCGCTTTGGTACACCAGACTGCAGTAGTACAGTCAGTACATGCGAGTACCAATACGCGCGCGTACATTGGCGAATTTTGACACTTTGTCTGAAATCCGATTACTGGGCTTCTATTTTTAGTGCAGAGTGCTATTATCACAAACTTGCCACAAACAGCAAGCTTGCCCTCATTTACGTTTCTGGAAGCTTGCAAGCATAGTACAAACCAGAAAGATGGAATGCAAGCTTGCCAGTTAGCTTTCAGCAAGCACACTTGTATTTCGGTAAGGGATACCAGCCCCCATAAGGGATACACATGCCAAATCCATCAAATTCAAGCAAAACTGAAATATCATGTCACCTTGTTTTAAAAAAGAGTGACAATAACAGTAAACTTACAGTAACTGCATGTGGTATAGAATCTCTTTTGAGTAGTAGCGACGTACATTCCAGGTTCTCCTTGGCAGGCAAGATACTGACACTGGCTATATTATGAGAGGTTTTACATTTTATTATAACTAATTATTACCTCAGAAATCAAGTTTTTTAAATGATGGCGGCTGAACCAGTTTTGAAATTTGCCCCTCTCCTCATTTTAAAAGTTGATTTAAACAAATTGTGAAGTGCAATTTCAAAAGATTTTATGTTTCTCTCCCTGAGCTGTGTACAAATTGTGCCTGCATTAAGTATGTGGTCCTTGTTAACATGTAATGTCACTGGTTACATGGTCCATTATGAAAAGGAGCTTGGCAGATGAGGGGGGGGTTAGTTTATTGTGAAGAAACTGTGCAGCGGCATTATGATTTTACATGCCACAGTGGTTCATGCTCTTTGCTTGCACGGTCCAACACAAGAGTAGACCTTGATGACACTTGGGTAGTGGGTTACTGCTTTATATTCCGACACCTCTATGTTCCAACAGCCCTATGTTCTGAAAACCCTGTGTGATTTATTCCCTAGGTTTAGGGTAAGGAAAATGCACAAAGGGTGTCTGAGTATAGGGGTGTCAGAACATAGGGGCGCAACCAAGTAGGATGCCCTTGTCATTGACCAAAACAATTTCTGAGAGGTACACGGAAAAGGGTTGAGAACCAGAAACAGTTTGTGATGTATGATATGTGTCTTGAAAAATAATGATCTCAATATAAAACATTTAATTTTTTTCAAACAATGGAACTAATTAGTTACCATATTTTTATCAACATTCTTGGATTCTTTAATGTTTTTCCTTCTTGAAAGTATTGCATTTGCCTTTTTGTAGAATCCGCCATCTTGAAACCAAGCCTAACCGAGCCAACAACTTGTTGGTCAGAACAGCTGTGTTCCCACGATTGAACGTAGACATGGTAAATGCTTACATAACCAAAGTTCAAACACTTGTTTCGTTTGGGTTGCCAAGATGTGTGCAAGGCTGGAGTCAAGATGGCTTTCCACATCGTAATTTACTGATAGAGAACTAGAGGGATGACTGAAGGTGCTTTTATGAATTCCTGCTGGACACAAGAAATGCTAAGAGTACTTAATGAGAGAAGTTGTTGTAGTTTGTGTAATCAGAATAATTTGTTTACGTCCATGTTTCATTAATTAATTGGAAAAGTATGTGTACCAATTTATGCGTTAGTACTAATCAAAAAAATGGTTTATCAAATGCGTAGCTTTTATTTTTACATGAACAATAAATGAATGGAAACTAAGGTGTTTCTTGCATGCAGTTGCATCATGTTAAATTGAATAATGATAAAATAAACTAATATTGTCTTTTTAAATCTCCCAGTGAGTAAGTGGACAAGAGTTTATTTTACACTGTTTGTGAGCTGACTTTATAATTTAAGTTGACTGTGGCTGTCTGAGTTACCTTTGCAAAATGTGTGTTTATGTAGTGAATTCACACTGTAATTACATTTTATTTTATGGACAACTATGCATGCATTTCTAGTGTGTTAAGACACAGCATTTTTGAGCTTCAAGGGGTAGGGTTAACACTTCTATGGTGAGAGTTAGAGCTTTTAAAAAGTTGAGGCTTCAAATAATATGGTTAAGGTTAGTGAAAATGCTTCTGTGGTTAGGGTAATGGTTTCTATGTCTGGGGCTAGGGCTTCGTTAGGGCTTCTACAGTTGGGTTTATAAGCATCTATGATTTGGGTTATTAGGGGTTCAAAGGTCAAGTTTAGTACTTCTGTGGTGAGAGTTAGCACTTTGGGGCTCCCAATTCTACGGTTAAGGTTAGGGTAAAGGCTACTCTGGTTAGGGTAAGGGTTTGTATGGTTGGGGCGAAGGATTAGCACTTCTATGGTTGAGGTTACAGGCTAATAGTTATGGTAAGGGCTTCTTTGGTTAGGGTTAGGGCTTTTGTGTCTGGGTAAGAACTTCTATGTAGGACTTCTGTGGTTGGGGTTAGGACTTTTATGTTGGGGTTGGGTTTCTATGGTGGGGGGTTGGGCTTCTGTGGTTGGGTTAGGGCTTCTGTGGTTGGGTTAGGGCT
>CM021546.1:9938501-9950059 GCA_010994315.2 Pisaster ochraceus | reverse complement strand
CCATTTTAAGAAAGGATGTCACACATACTGTCTTTGACTGGTATCCTGTTTAGCATTGGTACGCAGACAAACTTTTAAGCAATTATCTGCAGATCTGTGAAAGTGGGACCCTGGGAACACCATGGAGCCATACTAAAGAGAAAGAACGATGAGGTAGGATGGTGGTCTAGGAATTGCGACAAACCGGCGACCAAAAAAAAACCTGGACTGGAGAGAATGCACCGCAGCCTTACTCGGCCTGAAGAAGAAAGATATGGTACATATCTTTTGCAAGCTACATGAGCAAGGGCAAACAAATCATCTGTGATCCACTATTAATATTGCAAGTCATTATCAAGACTAGAACCCCCAGGCAGGTCAACAACGATCTCTTTAATTCTGGAGCTTGGAGCTCATTATCAACACAGACTGTTCCTGCCTCCTCTCTCACCCGACCTAGTTTTGTCTTAGCGTCTCCTATCCCTCAGGATTCTAGAAATGGTCTTAAAGATGACAATGTGAAATATTTTTGAGAAAATTTAATAAGCTGTTGCAAATTGATCATCAACCAACACCTGGTAAAAATGCAAAAATAAGTCAGTGGCCTTACGTTTCAACCCTAGCAGAGTCTCAAAGGCTAAACAAAAAACTGAAAAATCTTCCTCTGAAATCAAGACATATTTGCGAAAACTGTAATCTGAAAACCTTTTAAAAAATGCAGCAGCTGATTTCGGTTGCTACAAGCCAAACTAAGGACAGTGTGTTTACAAGTTGAAAACTGTGCATGGTTTTTCACTAGTTTCTCCTGACTCACACAACGGTTTAAGTCCAAGTTTTCTCAGGCTCGTTATTTCATGGTTGATCTCACAAAACATGAACGCTGTCTAAGACTATTTTGTCAGCTCTACCAATCCTGTAAAATACATTTAAAGTTGGCAATGAAAGCATGATTGTTTCACATACAAAACAAACTACTGGTTTTTGTTAACTAATGTTAAAAATGAAAGTACGCTTCACACAAAGTTATGACTATAATTTTTGAGATGAATTTTGCCCAGTGTTGATATTTGGAGAGTGTGCATAACATTGGTTAAAATTGCAAATGGAAGAGTTCACAGAGCAGAGTGGAACACCAACAGGACTAAAGAATTGCTGATAAATGGTGAAAAGGTGAGTTTTTAGGAGTTGTTTTAATTGCTCAGCTGTAACTGCCACCATAACAAACTCAGGTATGCAATTCCACGTTCAGCTGCAACTACTGGGAATGACTGAGCTCTGTAAGATTTTGTAACAGGGGAGGGTGGAAGTGACTAGAAGGAACTTTGATTTGGATTGTAAATTTCTAGAAGGAATATATCTGTGAACCAGGTCCTGGAGATAAACTGGGGCTGAGCCCAATTAACAACTAAAAAGTAAGGAGGAGGATTTTGAACTGAACTCTTACTTGAACAATGAGCCAATGAAGGTTCTGTAGGATGGGAGTAATATGATCACGTGGGCGAGTGCATGTGACTAGTCTAGCAGCTGAATTTTGAAGTCATTGCAGTTTATTAATTTGAGAATCCTTTGACCCAAAAGGAGACTGTCGCATCAGTCAATTCTGGACATTACTAGAGAATGAACAAGAATTGTTGCTATTTTTGGTCGAGATATTTTTTAGGGAGCTTATGTAGTGACGTGGGATTGAGATTGTCTTACAGATAGGATTAACAAGAATGCACATTGTGAGGGATTTGTCGAAGATGACACCAAGATTCCTAGCAAATGAAACAGTCCTGCAAAACACAATTCTGCCTCCTCTCTAACCCAACCTAGTTTTGTTTTAGTGTCTCCAATCCGTCAGGATTCTAGAAGTGGTCTTAAAGATGACAATGTGAAATATTTATGAGAAAAGAGAATAAGGTGTTGCAAAGTGCTTACCAACTAAAACCTATTGTCTAAATGCAAAATAAGTTAGTGGCCCGACGTTTCGACCCTAAACACAATTCCTGCCATAAAAAAATGAAAAACAACATTACGGACGACTCAACAGCTTTTGTCTTCTTAAAGGGAAAGTATACGTTTGGTAATCACTCTCAAAATTTATGGCAACAAAAACTTACTTGGTTAGAAGTACAGCAACTTTCGGTAGCATAAAGCATTTTGAGAATCATTTCACATCGAAGTAAAGTAGTTACACTTCGAAGTAAAGTGGTTATGGAAAAAGATATTCATTTTCATCCACCACAATTTGAATCTGAGAATGTTACTGTTACCGACGCTTCTCAGATTGTGTATTCCAATCTCGGATTATTCTTCCTGCGTGGACATAGCCGCTGCGGATTTTCTGAGGTATCTCAAAAACACTAACACCTTTTGAAATGAAACTAGTTTTATTGTAGATATCTACATTTTATAAGAATTCAAACAATCAAACGGTTCCAAAAAGGTATACTTTGCTCTTAAATACAATCCCTGCCATCAAAAAGAAAACAACATTACAGACGGACTCAACAGATTTTGTCTTCTTAAGATTCCTGAATGTTCTCCGCCTGAAGGAAATAAACTTCCAAACCAAACCATCTCCTTCCTCCTTGGTCAGATAGAGTCATGAGAAATGAAAATCCTAATGCATTATCGATTGATGGAATCCGACCTCCCAATAATTTCAGAGACAACACTGAAAACATGAGTGCCTGAAGGGTCTCAAACCTTTTCCTCCATCCTCCCATTTTATATATTCTTTTTATAAGAAACGAAAAGGACATTATCACCGGCGATAATGTTCCCGATGTTTCTTCAGTTATTTCTTTGATGACGACTTCTGGGAAAAGGTTGGAAGATGTCAACGATGAAATATTTGGGAGACATGAGGGCCACAGGCAACAAAAGACATTCTCCCACCGCCATCTTCTGCCAAAATAAAACCGTTCGGGGAGTTGGTGAAAATGTCAACGGTAAGTAATTTCTGAGGCACTTGAAGCATAAAGCCACAGGCAACTGGGGTGCTGGTGTTATGGAGCCTTGTCTCCAAGAATGAAAGCGGACCGCTCCCAAACTATATGTCAATTGTGAGTAATTTCTCAGGCACTACTGTGGAAACTTTACAGTCCAAAGAAAATCAGTGCCCAATTTCATAGAGCTACTTAAGCACAAAAAGTAACCAAGCATACATATATTATAAAATTATACAAACTACACACTTTTCAGTGGTACTTGTCTAGTATCGATATTCTCAAGTTTGTTTGCATTCTTACTTTCAAACGAAAACAAAAATGCAATTATAAGTACAGAAGTTTTCCCCACTAATCTTTTCTCAAATTTAATTTGAGCAGATATGCATTATTGGTTTAATGTGGAATTCAAGCTGATCATCTCCAGAGGAAGCTTTTCTACTTACAGCAGGGGTTCCCCAAGGAACCAGTCTTTGGCCCACCACTTCCTGTGCTGGAGCATTACCTTGTGACTCCCTTGCTGTGTGGTCCCACCGAACAATCCCAGCACTCGGTTTCCAAGTACGTATGTAACTCAAATTGAAAATTGTCAAATATGGAAGCGATGCGGTAGAAACGAGGGCCACCCAGTGATCATTTAGGAAGCACTTTTCCATTGATGGCACATTGAAAACAGTTTATACCTCTCACAAAGACTCTCGGTCAGAAACGGAAAAACAACAAATTTACATTCTTGAGAAGCCCGCTTATAAATTTTCTCCCAATTTTCCACTCAACGGTTTATGGCAATTTTCCATCAGCTAAACAAATGTCTTTGAATTATCTAAAGTGCTTCTGAATTAAGGATCTCACAAGAGATGATTGAAAGTCTGAATAAAAAAATAAACTGTAAAAATTGTGAAACTCTCGGAAACTACAACAACGTCGGAGGACTTCATAATTTAAGGATTTCAAGAATGCTGGCTCAATCAGAAAAGGATATATTTTTATAGCGGACTGAATTTGAAATAAATATAAAACTACGGCATTAACGGGGGCCATAAACTCTCTTAATGTGTTATTTTCATATCCCAGCTGCTGGTAAGAAGGCACCCCGGCAGTCCACCAACTCCAAAACATCTCCCCTGCATGCATCGCCACGGTAACAGCATCCCATGATGCATTCCCAGCCTGATTCCCTTTGACATGTAAACTGTAGCCGTTTCTCTGTGGAGGTTTTGTCGACTTGGCAGGGACCTGACAGACGGTCCAGTGTACAGAAGAAGAAAGGAAAAAAATCCAGGAGGATTAAACCAGCGAATCAGATGTAATCTAATTTGCATGACGGGTCCACTGGAGACAACAGGAGGGGGCGAATTATAAGGTGATAGTGTTTGTTTTTCGGTGGAGTGTTTATGGGTTCCTGTGTCCTGGGATTGGGACAGAACAAATAGTTAATGTTTAGGGTCAGGAAAAGGTTAGACAAAAACAGAGACTGGACCCCGAATGGCAAAGAAAAGTTAATGAATCACGCAATCAAACTTCTCCCAAACTTTCACATTAGTTGATTTGGTGTAGGTTTTGCAAAATCAAACTCAAGGAATGTTGAATAACAATTTGTCAGGTTTTGCCTTTAACTTTTCCAGTGACTGGCCACAGGACCAGGTAGCTTGTTGTTTTACTAGTCCAGCAGCTTTTTCACTGGTCCACATTTCATACTAAATAGGGATACTTTTCCACACTGAACTTTCCAGCTGGGCCACTTGGAAAGAATGTTGACTGGTCCTTGGGTGTTTCAACAAGCATTTGGTCAGCAGGCCACCGCTATTAAAGGAGACACTGTTTAATTTTTCTGAGAATTTTGATTTTTATCCTCAAGTTTTCACTGGATTATATTTTCAGGCTTAAAAATGCTCATCCCACATGGATTTGGAAATCACTTCATTTTTCATTTTTAACAATAGATATAAAATGGCTGAAGCAAACTGCTTACCTAGCAAATTGACCTATGGTATAAATGAAAGGCGTCGTAAACTTTTCCAACAGATTTTATCTCTGTTACACACTTGTGTTGTGCTCTTATACATGTACTAGTTACATGTACCTTAGTAACTGTCAAAGACCAGTTTTCGCACTTTGTATGACCCAACCACATGAAGTAACAAAACCTCTGAAACTTTAATCTCAATGCATGGTCATCAGAGTCACAAGAACAACAAGTGAAAACCCCATCACTGTTTTCAAATATCAGATTTCAAACTCACAATATCAGAAGTTTGTTTTTTTTACTCTATTCACAAAAACTACAGCATTTTGTGCAAACTTATTTCCAGGAAAGTTCTCCACCATAACTGTCTTTATATCATGCAAGTTATGTACAAATCTGTTAACAGTTATATTTTCAATCTTTAACTATATTCTGACAGCAGAAACCACTTCTCACCAGTCACTTGTTTACAAACAATCCTGACCAGTCGCTTGTTTACAAACTATCCAACAAGTGATCAACAGAATGTTGTGAAACCTGTTGAGTATCTAAATCGATAAAACATGATCAAACTAAATGTACAAGTTAACCAGCTATCGACGGAAGATGTAAATAGTAACAAGACAAAACTTTCATGGACCCTATGTTTCACGAACTGTATGTAAAATCTGAAAAACCTGTTTTTAAAAAATGATCAGGGATGCCTTCGGCCAACATGTTAACATGCCCAGACATCCAATTGTGTAGCGTGCACAGTGTATGCACTCACCATGTTACCCTTCATCTACTCCGTAACATAGAGGGTTAAAGGGTACTGGAAATCATATTCAGAATTTTCCTTTTTTGCGGGGATTAATGTGTAATCCCAAATTCCAGATCTTCATCCTTTTGTTTGACAAACCAGGCTTGTCATGAAAATGTTGTTGTCTTTCCTTTGTCAAGTCAGTGTTTCATTATGGCAACAATATTTTTAAAGAAACTGATGACTCAAGAAGCTCCAGAAGGTTCTGAAAATGCTATCATGGGTGGGCATAGAATTGTTCAGATAACTGACATGAAACTGGGAAAAAATCGCACTTACCAATCTCGTTAGAATTCCTTTACTGGTTTACACTTAGAGTCCAGAGCAGAGTTAGGGTTGTACTCATTTGAAAGGTGGAAATTACTGTTCACAAGATCAGGAGAAAGACCTGATCAACTATATTCAACGGGGAATACTCCAGGTACAAAAAAGGTTTCCATTAAATCTGCTGCATCATTTGTAATCATACAAAATCAACTGGAAGTACGATGTAGAAGGTCTACTTAGCTGTCAGTACAAAAAAGGACAACGAGCTTCAATCTAACAGAATCCAAACCGCACAAATGTTCAAGTCACACAAAAAAAGCTGTTCTGGTATCAACAAGACTACAGAATATCCAGGTGATTTGGTTTCATTTCATAAAGTTCTTGTTCAAGAAGTCCAGACTCCAGACATACGTGTAGTCTTTCCTCAAGATGGAGTCAGATCGAAGGAAACGGTGAAAAATCTCACTCGAAAGTTGCAGGCAAGAAGTGATGGTTTCTTGTTAACTCTGTGGCATTATCATTGTTTGTGCTTTTACACACACTTTTGGGAACATGACAACTTTGGTATGGAAGTTAAAACTTTATGGCTGACTAGTTGAGCCAATTACCGGTTTCAGTTTAATTTACAAAGAACATGAACTTGGTCTGATCTACTGTACAAGCAGCCAAGACACCCTGCTTTCGACAAAGTACCTCAAAGTGAAACTGATCTTCCTTGAATCAAAACTTAGAATTTAACTTGCAATTTTTTCATAATATCCCCGTTGGCCATACAAGGTGGGGGGGGGGGTGCAAGACCAAAATGGCCGCTGAAATAATTCTGTGAGACAACTCTAAGCGAAGTGGTTATGTTGGTTTAAAACAGCTATGCCTTGCAGCTCTAAATCATCTGGCTGTCAAGAGTAAGTTTGGTCTGGGTGATCACAACCAGCAGACAGTCCACGTTGACTCACCTTGGAGCGGTTGTACCACCACCACAAGAAAGACCCGGTAGAGGACAGGGTTAAGGGGGGAAAAAAAACGTCCCTGTCTAAATCCAATCACTGCTCCGCAAACTCCTTAATTGAAAATATAACCACAGTATCAACTCAGGCTCTGCAGGGCTGCTGTGACTGCAGCGTTCCGCTTCCACGCAGCAAGGAAAGAAACTGGAGTCCACTTTATCCCCAACACCCCGGGGGACTCGCTATGATGGCATTTTGGAAAATGCCGCTCCTACAAAATTGAAATCCGTGGACATGTTTTTTGGGGGTGGAGGGCTTTCATTTTTTATTTGGCAGTGGCTGTTGAGACGCCAGTGGGGCTGACAGAGTCACATTTTTGTTTGTTGGGGTATTTTAAGAGTGCTTGTCTCTAGCAGTAGACTTGGGAGTCACATCTGGCTTTAGAATGACCCACTGATTTTTATCTTGAAACTTTTGAGAGCGGTGGGTAATGAAATTCTAGTCTCATGAAAATAAACTTTGATGTTTCGTTATACTCAATAGTAAATGCAGCGACACATGCTTACAATATATATAAGAACTTTATGGCTAAGGGCTTCTTGCAACATTATAGGTAGGGTCATTTTTGGGTAATGACCCTAAAACAAAAATTGTGTGACCTCAATCCAAAAGCTTACTTGTTATAAAAATTGTAATGGTAGTAAGCATCATGTGAATTTATTTCGTCTGAAATAACCCCAATGATTAGAATTTGAGAAACCATTAATGCATGAATTGTTTCTCAGATTTCTGAAGGGTTGGTGTTTGTTTTCTGTTGGCAGTTTTTATAAAGTGCTTCATCTACCACCAACTGTATGTTGGTTTAAGACACAAGGAATAAGTTTTTTAATTGAATGGATTCTCTGGAGCACTGTTATAAAGAGTACATTCTGAAGTCCTGATTCTCATTTCTGCTTCATGTTTCTTTGTTTTGCTGTCCTCTTACAACAACATTCCTGTTATAAAGAGGTAAATTAACCAGTCCCAATGATCTTGTTATAACGAGAGTCAACTGTACTTGTATGAGAGCGGACCCATCTATATAGCACCTTGTAAGGGTTTACAACGAAATGCGATGCAAACTGCTGCCAACAATGCCCCAAAAACAACGCGACGAACCCCTTCTGGTAGTGACAACAGTAACTGGGTTCTTCTATGCTCACTACACAACACAGAGGACCAGCGAGGACAAAGTGATAATGGTTAAGTCTTGCTTAGCAAGTGTCACAGGGACTGGAACCCACACTCTGCTGATCAGAAAACCAGTGCTTAAGTGTCGTGCACTAGACTGCTCTGTCATGACAAGCCACAAAATATGACTTTTCAAGCAAATATAACCCTTTCCTACATAACTGTCAGAGTAATGATCTTGACATGGGTTTTAAAAAATCAGGAAAATAATACTTAATCGAAACACAATGAAGTTTTATGTTCTGTTGTGTGTCAGAAAATGCAAAATCCAAAGTGGTAATGACCAAAAGTTAACCCCCCCCCTTCCACACGATGGTAGAGTCCATCTAAATCCTTCACTCGTTCTGCCTTACATATTTCTCAATTAAAAAGTAAGAGCCCAGTAAATGATACTGGGTCGATTGATTGATGTTTGCGGGGATGACAAGGAGGTCAAGGTGTGAGGGGGTGATGGTATTTTGCGAGGGAATTATGGCGAGAAAAATGTCCCAGAGAGTTGTTTGTCTGTAACAAGATCTGGCCGGGTATAATTAAGGAATTCAGGCTTGGACAAATGTTGGAATAATGGAAAACCATTTGGGGAAATTGATTATGGTCAGTGACAGTTTTGTTTTTCTGGTTTTTCTTTTACAACTGTCCGTTCTGATGGGAGTAAATGAGGTGGAAATAATTCTGAACTTGATCAGTGTGTACAACAATGTCTAGTATTCAGAATTTTGCAAGAGTTTGGAGCGGAGTACAACAGGCTCGGACGAATGTTGGAATAATGAAAAATTACTTTGGGAAATTGATTGTTGTCAGTGACAGTTTTGTTTTACTGGTTTGGGTTTTGGGGTGATTTTCTTTCGACTTGCCATTTTGATGTCAGTAAATCTCTTTCAAAAAAATTTGAAAGGAAATTTGTTTCCATAAATATATTTGTTCTCCTTTTTAAAATTAAAAACCAAATTCCAATTTGCAATCATTTTCCGACTCGCCCACATTTGCAACAGAAAAAAATTCACATATGTATTTTTTATTACTTTTTAATAGCTCTAAATAAAACATTGAAAATAAACAGTTGAATTCAAATGAAACTTGTTCAAATGATCAAATTACAGGCAAAATCGTCGCAAGGATTATCATTTGATAGTTTTCCTGACTAGCTTCCATACCCTTTAACTGTTCACACCCAAGAATTTCACTCAAATTAATTCCTCTTGGCCGACTTCAAATCCACTACGGGTCAAAAATCTACGCTGCCCTTTCTCGACCTCAATTAAATGCCTTGTAGATTACGCACATGTACATTCATAATAGGGTCTTTACCTTTTGCCCTAGATCTAGGCAAATTGCCATCGTCAATCTCCACACAAACTGGGGATACCTTAAGCACTGTCCTCCCCCCCTCCATTTTTTTTTTCCTGAGCTTTTTTTTTTACATCATGACCAAAACATTCTGCACATTTTCTCCCTCCATTCTTATCTTACGTCTGAACATAAATCGGTATGCACTGCTGGCAACGTGCCGAGTATTAAACATACAGGAATTAATCAACAAAAGAAATGACAAACGTCCAGGTTTTTTTTAATAAAGAGCTGCCAATATTTGCATCAGGAAGATATTTAGAATTATATTCAACATAATAGGAAAAGGTTTCCGTAATTAGAGAGATTTTCAAATTTGTTTACCAGAACATGGAAAGATTGGATTATTTTCAGGAAACTTTCTGCAGAACCAGGAAGATTTGGCAACTTGTTTAAATTCTAATGCTCAGCAGTTGGGATTCAGACGACAAACTCCGATCAATTTCAAATTATTATTTTTATTTTTTATATTCAAGAAACAACCAAGAAGCAACCAATCACTTGAATATGAAGTTCTAAAATTATTCCATCAATTTTTCATTTAGCTATTTACCAAAAAAAATTGCTTACAGTTGCATCACCTGATATCTTTTGCCAACACACCAGTAAACTTTTGACTTTTTTTCTCAGAACAAATTTTTGAAGAAGGATGATGTTAAAAAAGCAGTAAAACAAACAATATAATAACCAAAATATGCAAAGTAAAATGCACAAAAATCTAAAAGACATTCTTTAGAAGCTAAAAGCCACCCTTGGTATAGGTCTACAAGGAGAAACCATTTAAGATGAAAATAACTCAGGGGAGCTGAAGGTAGGAATTGATATTCCTCTTAAGACAATTTAGATTGTAGGATGGAGGGAAACATGCACCAGGCAAGGAGTTCCAAAGAGATGCAGTACGTGGAATTAAGCTGTTAGAGTGGCTCTTTGTTCAACTGTATATCATAGCAAAGCAAGAGTGTATGGGTAAAAATAAGCATTACAATACATTTTGTTTACCGCCGATTTGGAGAACTTTGTAACTTGAGGCAAGAAAAGTGTTATTTTTTGCCCCACTTACCCCCCCAAAAAGTGGAAAATGAGTGCATTGCAAAACTGAATTTGACCTCAGAGCCCCTCTTTCGCAAGTTACCCGGTTATTTTTTTCTACAATAGGAAAGTTTAATCTGTTTTGACATCACACAAATCGTTTAAAAACCGATCAGGAATTCGACTTCGCTTCCCAAAGAACAAAATTTAAACCTCCTTCTGGCTTCAAAACTAACATCAATCTCCCAACGTCAAAATAATTTTCTCGATCCTTATCTGATGCCAACAATTTGGAGGATTTGGGGATTTTTTTGTTCTTCTTAAGAAGTGTGGTTAAAGAGGGTTGTGTTACAAGAATAAATACGATTTAATCAAGCCATCTGCCCAGGCCTGCAGCAACAGGATTACTGTCACCACGTACAAGGCGTGCTTGTCATGTTCAGTTTATGGGTTGAAACTTCAGGGAATCTCGGACTGACAACATTGTGAAGTGTGAGGGCAAAAATGACAGAGTGAAACTTGGAAAAAGTTGTATTTAACGAAAGTGACAACATTTCAGATAATGTTTGGTGGGAGTTATGGTTTTTTGACGAGATACAGTCTGGCAATTCTAAAGAAATTCTTTTTAAAAGATTAAAGAATGTGACAACATTGGTAAGGCCTAACAATAATATGCGTTTGTTTCCTGTTGCCTGACCTACTGCTCAAAAACCTGCCTATTGTAAAAAAAAATTTCAGCAATTTGACTTTCTTTTGGTTTTGCTGCATATTTTAATATTCTGGAATTTGTATTACTAGTATTATTTGTTTATGCTCGATCAAATCTGATCGCTTAAAAAATGATAGAATTCTCTTATTAAGTTATATATTTTTATTTATAATTTCCACATATATTAAAAAAATAACAGCTGAATAAGTTCGGAGATGAGCTCCTCTTCTTTGTTTTACAAGTTGATGAAAATCAGTTTTCTTTTGTTGGACTGCGTACAAACCATGCCTGCGAGAAGTCCAAGCTCTGTGGCTCTTTTCCAGGCCTCGAAATAACCCACGGCACTCACAGC
>CM021546.1:9655723-9667001 GCA_010994315.2 Pisaster ochraceus | reverse complement strand
AAAAGCTCTGATATTTCTTGGGATTTAAAACACATCACAAAAACATATACAGCGCCCTCTGCTGAAACTAATCACATTTGAAAAGCAATATAGGATGTAATGGTCCCCTGTCTTTAGACTGGTCCCCTAAAGACAGGTACTGGTCTTAAGGCCCAATGATTTTATTGGATACATCACGTAGCGTTGTTTTGTTCTGCGAGTGTCTGTGTGAAATGAATGCAGGTCAAAGGTACGTTTGGCAACATCCGGTCTGGCTGGTATCTTGCGTTATTCACGAGCCTCGAAGTGTGAAGTCAGATGTTTGGGCTACCCTGTCTTTATCTGCAAGGATAGCGACAGAATCTGGTAGTTTCATTGGATAAACGTGCAGTGACGTAAGCTTCCCACATTTGGTTATGATTGGTCTTCTCCGAAGTGGCGTGTTTTGTCAGGAACTTTTTGGATCGTCTGCTGCTGCGCACATGTACTTAATGTATGCATGTAATGTTGTTTTATTCACAAAGTAAAAATGTGTGCACACGTATGTGTGGACTACAAACCACCGCCACGTGAAAGGATGTGAAGCAACTGGCAGGATTCGAAGTGTGACGTCAGATGGTCGGCTATGTAGGAGCAAGTTGCTAACTTTTAGTCCATTTTCCATTTAAATCACGCATGCGTGTTCTATGTTTCACTTGAACGCGTTTAGTCGATTGATTCGTCAAAACAAGGCAACAAGGCTTCGACGTATCGAGCGGAAACAAAGTAATGTACTGGCTCATAAAAAAATTACTTGCATAATTTCGTGGGATAATAATTGAAATATTTCATTGGTAAAAACCTACCATTTATCAATAAACCTACTCTTTGTGTGATCGCAAAAGTTTACCGGAAAACCTTCTCCGCCACGTAACCCACGCGTAACCATCTTGACAAAGTGACGTAACTTCGTTAGTAAGTTAGCTAGATATAACAGTGCTCCTGGGCTAGGTTGGTCCAGTTGGAATAGCTAGTCCAACCATGCAACGTTCAAGTCACATCTGATCGACTATGGTCAAGTTTAGTCGACTCTAGTCAGCGGCCCGAACTTGGTCACCCTACTAAATATAGAAAAAACAAAGCGTAGGCCTCATTAATAATGTTATAAGCTCTCAAAATATTATATTCTAGACATATTTTTTGTGTGGTATTTTTGAGAATTGAGCATTTGGCACAGTATACTAATGGGAGTTTATTTAGTGGGAAGCACCCTGAAATGAGGTGTAATTGACGTGACCTGACATTGCAAAAGCTGACGTAGAGGACGCTCGAGCTATTCTCCATCCCAGTTCAATATTCAGAACCGCGGCAGTTTTGTATTGTATTGGTTTATGAGCTATATCAACTGATTGAACAGAATATTTAATAGCTCACAGATTAGTAACATACCATCACTGTGTTAATCGGTTAATAGTTAACTAACTTTGTGGGTGTGTAAATTGGCGAATGGAATGGCGGGTACCCCCCTCCCCCTTTAGTGCAACTTTGCGACATGTACGAAACAAACATTGCCAATGCTTATCACGGGTTAATCATTAACCAGCGGTTATAATAGATAGGGCTGTGTCTTTTTGAAACAGTCGCGACTGTTTTGTGTTTTGTTGATTTAGAGGCTGTCGGTCCAGCGACATGTTCTTATCGACCAACTGAAGTTTTGTCTGGTTTAGTTTCTGTCATAAATTCGGCTTCAAGTCGATATATTCGACACCGGCTTATTGGTCTTGCAATAACGGCCCAAATGTCAGTTAGCAACTTTATGAAAGCGTGTAAATAAAAATATTCAAACTTGTTCACTGCTGGGAAATTTCTTATCCTACCAGTGGAAGTGAAGCTTAAAGGTCAAGTCATACTTTGGCAACGACTCCGGAAAAGGATGTAATTTCTATCCAACAGCCTCCTTGCTTTAAGATACAGTAAAAGTTAGATGTGAAACTTTAGTTGGAATACTGTCTACTTGTTGAGAAAACAGCAACAACAAAAAAATAAAAAAGTAAAAGTATTAATAAATAAAACTGTCACTGTATTTTCACAAGAACGTCGAATACAACCAAGTTTATAGCGAGGTGACAGCGGGTACCAACCGCATCTCTGGCTGCACCAGTCACAAACGGACACCATAAAGATTTGAATCTCCAAATCTCGCCCTCGGGTGAGATTCAGAGGTTGAAATTTATCGACATTTATTGATTTTTTATCAACGGAGATGTTTCAGACGAAGTAGTTTACATGATGCTTACTACCATTACCATCTTTATAACAAGAAGGCTTTCGAATAGAAAATTACAATTTTTTTCTTTGGGATCATTACCAAGGTATGACCCTACTTTTAACTTGGAAAAACTTTTACAATGGCTGAGATTCTAGAATATGGTTTAATGCTTGGAAATTTAAAACAAAATGTTTGTTTATAAAACAAAACCTATCACATTTCGGTATTCGATTTCACATTCGTCACAGTCAGACCTCAAACAACCGACCGTTTTAATGGTTAATACTTAACTTGACTCATGTCGTGGTGTTGACCGTGCCCCTGGTTTACAAAGCGAGTGACCTTGTACATTCCGGGGCATTGGTAGGCGAGGTACTACACTCGTCACGTGAGAAATGGTACAGTTTGTGTCATAATTTCCACACTGTACCATAAAAGTAACGGCTTCATGTCAAAAGTTGATACAAAATCTACTGTGCAATTTTCATAATTGTAAGGGTATGTTTTCTTCAATTGAGCTTTTATTATTGTTTGTTTTATTTGTTTTATGCCATGCAGTTTCCCCAAAACATGGATAAAGCCACTCTTGGTAAGGGACTACAAGAAGAAAACATCTGAGATAAAACCCTGGGAGATGAAGGTGGAATTGATATTCCTCTTCAAACAGTCTAGACTGTAGGATGGAGGGAAACATGCACCAGGCATGGAGCTAGATCCAAAGCGATGCAGTACGTGGAATAAAGCTGTTGGAATGGCTTTCTGCACTACACATCTCAGCAAAGCAAGAGTGTTGTTGGAAGAAGTAGAAAGCATGGTTTCACGCTGTGTACAAATCGTGGTTGCAGAAAGTCCAGGCTCTGTGGCTATTTTATACACATGTAATGTCATAGGTCACATGATCTATTATGTAAAAACATTAATCATTACAGGGTCGTTATACATTCTAATTAAATGCCGCCAAAAAACCAACAACTTCTCTATCTTCAGAGACCAAGGTGACCGGCTATATGCCTATATATTTGTTATGCATTGTAATGTAAGCTTTTACAATCGAATGAAGATCATTGAGATGGTGCATTTCTTGGGAATACGGGGTCTAGTCTTTCAATAACATGATGAGAGTGGCTGTTGTCATCCAGAAGTTTGAACCACACACCACCGCAAATTCCATGTGCGTGCATCACCAATGGACTGCACCAATTTCTCTCCTTTGTGGCAACATTTTGATGTATATAAAAAATAAAGGCGAAGACCTACACCAGAGTTGCGCATGCGCAGAAAGTTGCCCATTTCAGGTGGAGCCTCATCCTTAAAATAAACATGAACCTACATAGATATTTAATAATGAGCTCTCTCTACAATCCCTGAAACAAAAATGGAAGATGCCACACACCGTATTATAATTACACAAACGGACAGCATGACGCGACCCCGTCATGTGTCGAAGTAGGGGGTATATAACAAATTTAATAATATTTGCGTAAAGATGCAGTTCAAACACAGTTTGACCTTTGGACTTTGCGCACTTAACCGTCCATAAGCTTTGGTGTTGCCTTTTTGGTCTCTCTCTAACATTCAAATAAAATTTTAATGGGCGCCGTTTTTTAGTCCAACTTCCAACAAGGAAATGGTCTCTTCTTTTGCCGTAAAATTCTGAAAAATTATAGGCAGAAATTCCAATTGTAATTTGTGTGATCATGGCGTACTGTTGGATATTGATGGCGTTGGTCACGTGTGCTTTGCTTCAGAATAGATGCGCTGTGCTCGGCGAATGTAAGTATATATTGCATTTTTGTAGTTGGTGATATACAACTTCTGTAAAATAAAAAAGTTTAAATAATGCTCGCTGGTTTTCAGATATTAATTTTGTTTGTTTGGGGGTGTTCGGTATCAAAAGAAGAGCTAGAAGCAAGCATAATTTCTGAGCAGAATGTGACGCCACATTACAAATCAATATGGCAACCCATCAGTGAATCCAACTGTTGCGTCAAAACAATAATTTTGTTTATTTTGATCAAAAATCTTATTTAGTGTTTGTTATTTTGTTAGTTTAATTTAGTCAAACATTAATTTTCCAGAAAATTGAATTCAAAAAGGCAGTATGCAATAGTATTTACTTTTGTACACTTAAAAACTAAAAATAGGAACATTTTAGTGGCGTGGTACAGGACTGGTACGGTAAAAATTAAAATCAAATTTCATCGTAAACTCGATCTATGAGATTCCACTGATTATAAGCTTCACATCTGTACCAGTGTTCCCCAAGAAATTCAAACTAAATTACAGGCAAACCCGAAATCACAATTGCTTGTTTTGATTGCCGCAATCAAATTAAGCATGTATAGGGCATGCAGATAATTCCTGATGAACTGTGATCGAGGTTTTTATTTTAATTGAAAGTAGAATACAGTCATTTTGCAGACATGAAACAAAATGTATTTTCAACAAGATACAACAACATCACCTCTAAACTGAAAGTACATCCTAAGTATCCACTGGAATCGTTTCACCAGGTGGTGTTTCATTTTTTAAGAAAAATGCAAATGTGTATGATTTTGAAGCGATGGTCGGCCGGCCATCGTTTTAACATGTGATTTTTAATACAACAAGCTCTCTCTGACAGCTTACAATTAGTGTCACTATTTGCTCTCGTTTTTCTTGGTAGCTACAAACACGCGTAAGTAAAAAAAGGAATTGTGGGAAATATGACATATGTACCCCACAAATCCACATTTTCTTTAAAAAAAAATACAACAATTACCAACGATATATTATCTTTAAATCCCAAGTATAATTGAGTGTTGGTTGTACGATTGAGGTTACTCAAATTATGGACATTAATATGCTTTTCCAAAAATCATTGATTTAATAAATTTAATAAAGTTTTCTATAATCACATTTTTGAAGAAAAAAAACCAGCCCATTTCACTTTCATGCATTCGTATTGCCCCTTCATCAGTTGACTTGAAACCACCAGTCAAGTTCACTTTGAAGCATGACATTTGTATTTATATATTATATTCAATTAAACTTATAAGGCGTTTTGGTGGCCATGTGAAATTGGCATTCATTTTAGCAGAGTGGGTGCGACTACAGATTTCAGCGAAAAAGCTGCTGCGATTTTGAATGTTGTTCGAGTTGATTCTTAAATTGAATGTTTATCTTTTTTAAATCGCGTGACGCAAAAATACAAGTCCAATGACTGTTTTGAGGGATTTTTCCATTTCATGTGAAGTAGAATAGCCCTAAACCCTAACCCTGCTTATTTGGGAAAATGACTGGGAAAACCTAATGCGTTCCACACGGCATAGGTTTGTGTGTTTCATTGCCAATGTACGGCATAATAAAGATTGGCAATTTCTCTCTCCCTAAATAAAAAAACCCCCAAACAAACAAAACCTCAAACAAAACAAATCTGTCACAAGAAGGATGTTTCTATTATGTGAGAGAAATAGAAATTTGTCACAGACATTTAGTTTTTAGTATCGATTTATGAAATCAGAAGCACGTTAAAAAACGTGCAAAAGTGCACAAAAACTCTAATGAAACATAAACTGAACTTCAGTGATTTCCCGAAACTCTGAATGCCAAAATGTATAGATTTTTAAAGCCTAGAGGTTTATTATTGTATGTTTTATTGGAACGTACGGATTGGAATTCCGACCACTTATGGTGTACCGTGTTGTTTAGTACCAGACAGTGTTGTTTGTGTAGCTTCGTTTAAACTGAACGGTTTCATTCAGTCACCTGTTTAAATATGAACTTTGCACGCTGTGGGCCGCCATCTTGACTCTAACTACTCAACGAGACTTTGAAAATGTGTTTTTGTTTGTACGAATACAGCTTGAAAAACAATGAGTCGTTTGATAAAAATGTCAATTAAAATGGAATACGGATGGATTGCTTTGGGGTGAATCACTGGGAATTTTTAAACGCGGTTTTATTGCGTAGGTTAAAACCATCATAAAAAGGGCGGGTCTGTGATGGTTGTAAACCATGCATTAACGTGCCGGGGCAAAGTCTAATTATTCACTTAATAAGTTCAATTTGTAAGGCTGGCTGTAGTAATGCTGACTGCTAGTTGCGAGACAGGTACCAGACCTATCCTGGTTATAAAATGCATAGAAAAAACACATGTATAGCTATATAGTATAGCTGGTTTAATTGATCCATTTTAAATAATGCCAAATCTTAATATATGAAATAATAATGTTCACTAAGTACTCTCTTATCTCTGCCAAAGCATCAAATCTGGTGCAATTTGAAAGAATGGTTTTATGAGATGAAGCAGCCATAATACAAAACCTTGACAGGGATACAAGGTAAGGTCGGGCATGTCACTGCCAGACCCTGCCAGAAACACCAGAGTAAGCCCCTCTACCTTTAAAGTGAGTGGATTCTTGTACGTCCCTTATACACGAAACATGGAACATACGGCTCTACGTCCCATCCGAAGCATCAGAAGTTAAGTGTCTTGCTTCGGAAATTCACAAGTGTCATGCCAGGACTCGAACCCACACTCTGCTGATCAGAAACAAAGCTTATCGCCATGCCAGTGCACTTAACCGCTCGGCCAAAACTCCAAAAAGGAATGGAGCAAAGGATATTCAACTTCAGCAATTTTTCTTAAGACACTGCAAATAGTACTACAGGCAATAAAATATCATTCAAATAAATATTTACTGAGGTCTTTTAGATCATACTTTTATTATTTATGTTCCATCATCACTTCATGCCCAGAAATTGCATTATTCCTGATTTTTCAACACAATTTCTTTCGAATGAATTGTCCGGAGTAAATAAATTTACGAAACTATGATGGCCCTGGGGGCACACAATCGCCAAATTTTATGGATAAACCCCGAAAGACGGTATTCATACTATAATAAATACACGGCAGACAAACGATGAAATATTACAAAACTATGAGACAAAACGCAGGTATGACATTTTGAGGGACCGTGCATTTCCCCCCACAGAAGGGGCATTTATTTCAATTTAATTAAGATACAAACTACATAGCCAATTTATAAAACAACTATACTCATAAAAATTTAAGTGTTTAAGTGTCTAAAAGTGGCTGTAAAGACTTTTTTAAAAACTAACTGTGCTATTATTTTTGCTCCCCCAAGTACATTTTTGTACTGTATTGATGTAAATGTCTTTTTACCGCATGGGAAGTCTTGTTTGGGTCTTGTGTTATCAATTGCAATCATTTTTTATGGATTGTGGTATTTCCTTGCTTTTCCCCAATTTATTTGTGCTTCTTTTGTGTTTTCCAGTTTGTAGCTTTTTAATCGTTGTCTTTTTTCCAGTTGTTGCCTAAAGTAATAATTGTTGATTATTTTGCTGTTATGCACTAACTTGTGTGCATGGGCGCAATAAATCAATAAATTATTATTAATATTATGACAACCAAAAGATATACACTTAGGGTGTAGTGACGGGGGAGCCAGGTATATATACCCTCCTAAGATCGCACTTAGACAAAACATTATTTTAATAGTTGTATTAATTTTCCTGCCCTTTTCTACTCCTTTTGCTGGTCAGATATGAATGGCTTCCGGCCGGTGGCTGATTTATCTTCATCAGCCATCGACAAGACAGACGATGCATCGTTTGAACTCGCCCTCGGTACACCCTTCCCGTTTTATAACAAAAGATACAGCAGTATTTTTGTATGTATATTTTCTCACTTCACACTTAGAATGTTTTTTATGCTATAAACTAGTTTAGGCCTAAATGATACAATCGCTTGGCAAAACAATATGACATATTTCATGAATTCAACGACTGTTTCCATTCGCTGTTAGAAAATGGAAAAAACAAATTCATGCAGGAATGTAACGGCTACTCAACTGTATAAAAGATAACAGTGTCACGGCTATTTACTGCCATGCCGCCTGTTGTGGGGTAGGCCAGGACTACATGCGAGGCCTAGGCCAGGCCTAATATATTTCGTCGCAGTAAATAGGCCCTAGTTGTGAAACCTATAATATGTAATGTTATACTCCTAAAACGTTGTAATTTCTGCGTATGTTTTGCCTTTAAGTTTTGGGAGGGTAAAAGACAATTCTTACATCAGTGTCTCCGTCTGATATGTTTACACCTGTGAGCAATAACCCGGGCATTCCAACTCAGATTTGGCCTTCAAATAAAGCACTCCGTGATCAAGCTGACAACATTCTGGAAGTTGGGGGCTAGCCTAGCCTGGAAGGACGTTAGTGTGTATGCAACAGAGGAGTCACCTGGGCTATGGCTTAGCCGTAAAATAGGACCTAAAATAAAGCAAAGTCATCGCAACCTTTTTTTTGACAGAACTAGTCTCAAACGAATTCGGTGTGAAGTATGGTCTCTCTCTCTCTCAAAAAAGGGGGGGGGGACGGAGAAGAAAACGTCACTAGTTTGGGGTTTCGGAAATCTATCACAGTATCAGCTTGGGTCAGTTTCACAAAAATTGCATATCTGCTGCGGGATACCAGTCACATGCATTGGCTGGTAACCTAATTTCGGTGAGCCAATCCTGTTGTTACATTTGCCCTGTGCTTTTGTTTCAATAGTTCTCTGTATGTTGTAGGAAAGTGGGCCCAGAAAGCAGAGGGTTGGCGGTAAAAATGAAAGTATAACGAACGATTTTGTCATGTATTGTGACTTCCAGATTAACGAGGATGGTGTTCTGACTTTTCTCAACCCCGTGGCCACCGCAGGGCCCATCAGTATCCCCATCTTCGACGTCGTAAGTGCAGCTTTTGTTTCAGAAACTTTAGAGAACCACGTAACGTAACCAGCCCCACACGGCAACAGTGAGTGGGCTGGCAAGGCATTGCAAACAAAGTTTGGAACAGAGAACGAAGTTCAGTCCCATTGACTGAATTGTAGAATACTGAAATGTTGTTTGGACTTTTTACACATGTCCACACATGATTGTCACATTAAAAATAAGAAGAACATATCTAAATTTTCTGTAATTAAACATCAATGAGTTTCCTTGTGGACAATTTTTCGTATCCTGCCACCACTTTTTCACTCATTTTTACCCAAAGGAATATCTCATATTGAGTAAATTAGATACTATTTTATTTCATAAAGAATGAAAAAGTGGTGGCTGGATACGGAAATTTTTCCCTCTACCTAAAGATGGCAGAAAACACTAGGGCAAACCCCTTCTCTTCAATAAGTGTACTTGTTTTTTTTGCGTGCATTACACAACACATGGGACCTACAGCTTTACGTCTCATCTGAAGGACAAAGCAAAATGGTGAAGTATCTTGCTCAAGGACACAAGTGTCATGATCAGGACTCGAACCCCCACTCTGCTGATCAGAAACACCAGAACTAGAGTTCAGTGTGCTTGACTACTCTGCCATTGCCACAACACGATATCTAGTGTATCTTAATAACGTTGCCTCTAAATCAGCATTACATTGACACAACCTTTAATGGTAGGGTCATAGATTGGTTTTTGTCAACTTAATGCTGAAAAAAATACAAAAGTATCAAGAAAAATACAACAACAAAATTCACCTGGTCACCTGTGATTATTTAGCTGATAGTAGTGTCTACTTCTTGAGAAAACAGCAAAAAACTGTCGTGGTATTTTCATCAAGAGCATCGAATCCACTCCATGTTTAGTGAGTTACAGAGGGTACCAACCATATCTCTGGCCACAGCATTCACGAACGGACACCACTGAAATTTCAACTTTCAGTCAACTCTTAGAAATCTTAGAAACGATTCAGGCTTAAATTGTTTATCAGATATGCTTTTGAGTGAAAAATTTCCCGAACCATATTACTACAAAGGGAATCTTTTACTTAAACAGTTTTCTACTGTCAACATCTGCAGTGCTTCTTACCAAGGAATTAATTTGTGGAGTATTAATACCAATCTGTGACCGCATTCTTACGTTTTCTTGTCATTAGGATGGATCTGGTGTGATAGATCAACCTCAGGAGAGAATGGTCCTCATTGCACCCTTCTGGTCAGAGGTGTACCCTGATAAAGGTAATGTGTACTATAGGGATGGGTTGAGCTCATCAACGCTACGGTCGGCAGAGGACATCGTGAAGGGCTGTTACATAGACCAAAACTTGTTCACCGCAACAGCAGGACTTGTTGTGACATGGGACCAGGTGTCGAATGATGATAACACGAAGGTGAGCACCGGCAATGAGAGTCATTTTTTTAACGCGCAACTGTGAGTTTCTTGTAAATATCGCATGCGGCGCTTGGTATTTCTATCAGATTCCCTGCATGATTGGCCGGTGAACCACTTGGCAGCATAGACAAAATTAGAACATTTTTGACGCTGCCTGAAGCCTACTCTTGATTTGCGACGCTAGTTTTTGTATAGTCAGTACTGGTAGAGGGCGCAATATGGTGCCAAACACACACAGTATGACTTCTGCATTTCTGCAAAGTGCCAAATCTGTTCACTAGATCTCTTCAACAGTTTCAAAATTGAAATCACACTGACAGTTCTGTACTAATAAAAGGGAGTCAGCTTAATAGTTTAGTGTTAACATTTTTGTCAACAAAATTACATGTAGGTGTCTCCGCAGTTTGCAAAATAGTACAACTTCAACCATGATTTTCTCCAAACATGGTGTTTTGGCTGTGGTGCACCATACGTCAGTTTAGGGCACGACCGATGATGTTATGTTTAACAATGCAGGTAAATAAGTTTCCTTTATATCTCCCCAGAAAAACAGCTTCCAAGCAATCCTCGTCTACGACGACTCCAGGTCTTTTGTCATTTTTTATTACAGTGAAATGCAGTACCAGTCAACGTCGGTACCCAATGTAAGTGACAGTCAAGAAAAATGATTTCCTTGTCTAGCTATATATTCCCTTATTTCAAGATTCATGCTCATTTTCGAAGGTTGTTTGTTGTCTCAAAAGTGTAAGTGGAATACGGAGACATTTTGCGCTTCTGCATCCCATATCCAGCACGGTCGAAGGCCAATTCAGATTAGAATGCAGATGCCAATCCCACCACTGGAGCTGGAATGTGGATTGGGTTTTCAGTCCCTACCTGATTGCCTGTTTTTT
>CM021546.1:9633509-9645558 GCA_010994315.2 Pisaster ochraceus | reverse complement strand
TTTGGAAAAAATACCAAAGAGTACCTTCCCTTTAAAGACAGGGAGGCAAAGCAATGTTTATTTTATGAGACTCATTTATACAGCACCTTCTAAGGGTTTACAAGGTCTTGACACTTGTGTCCTTGAGTAAGACACTTAACCATTATTGCTTCGTCCTTTGGATGGGACGTAAATCTGGAGGTCGACCCTGTTGTGTAATGCACGTAGGAGAAGGAGTTTGCCCAGGTGTTTCTGGCACTCTTCTGAATGCACAGCAGTGCCTTGTGAAGGTGCTACATAAATTGGTCTCGTGATTTAAACACCTCAAAAACCTGTCTAAAATGTTTCTTTTTGTTCAAGCGCCTTGCCTTATTGGTAGATATGTTCTCCGAGACTCTGATATTATCAACGAAAACATTGTGTAGGGGAATATTTAAAGTTTGCCACTGCTCCTAGAAGAAAAAAATTAGGCCATGCAATTTCCACAGGAGTCCTGTGAGACTGCTAAATTTTTGTGTTGAGTAGTGTTACCTACTATTGACATCTGGGTCTTGGCATGTCATTAACCAAAGACTATGGAGCGCCAAAGGGCAAGATTGCGAACTGGAGCTCTCTCTATTGTTCGAGGGTGAAATACACACGGGGGCCATTTCAGCAAGCAATGTGCCGTTATATAATTGATAGCAATGATCAGTGTTTCACTGATCTATTCTTGCATCAAAGGTTGCTTGCTGAAATGGCGTCCAGTGCACATTTCACATTTCAGCACGAGTAATTCACCATCTCATGCCTTCGGCACTCCATAATTTGTTATAACCAATGACACCCAAACTATTACTGCAGGTGCTAGGCACAGCGGCTGTGACCGGGCTGATGGGCGACATGGACGGAGATCCTTTGAATGATATCAAGAGCATTAGCGGAACCGTCTACAAGGGAGATGATCCAAATGAGCTGTTTGAATTGTTCCAGACTTGTAAGTAGACTTAGCCTTCTTCTCAAAACTATTCCAGGATAACTTGTGGATAGGTTTATCCACGGGTCAATCATAGAGGATAAATTTATCCACAAAGGGTCAAACATAGAGGATAAGTTTATCCAAAAAGGTAAATCATAGAGGATTAATTTATCCAAAAAGGGTAAAACATAGAGGATAAGTTTATCCGAAAAGGCAAAGCTTAGAGCATTATTTAATCCACAAAGGGTAAAACATAAAGGATAAGTTTATCCACAAGGTAAATCATAAAGGATAACTTTATCCACAAATGTAAATCATAGCGGATAAGTATATCCACAAAGGGTACATCATAGAAGCTAAGTTGTAGAAGTTTTTGGGGTTTCATAGTGAGATGTTTGCCAAGTACAAATCTCAGATTATCTGCAAGTAAGTTGACAGAGTTGATCAGTTTAACCAACTGATAAGATCTCATACCCTTTGACAATGGTTACGACTTGTGACATTCCTGATTTATTGCTCAAGGAAATTTTTTCGTGTTATAACTTTTGCAAAGTCAATGAAATTGCCTTACCTGGACCACTTGGCAGTTTCTGCAGATAAGAATCTCAAAGTTTGTGTTTAGCCATCTTGTAAACAAATTGCCTGGGCCCAATTTCATAGAGCTGTTTAAGCAGAAAATAATGCTTAACAATTTACTGCTAAGCAGAAATGAGCAGGATACCAGTCACACATTGTACACGTGACATTGTAATTTGGCTGGTAACCTTATTCTAGTAAGCACAATTTTATTGTGCTTAGCAAATTTTTGTGCTTAAGCAGCTCTATGAAATTGGGCCCTGGTCTTGTAACAATAATTTCTCCTCTATTTTTCCCCTCAAGAAGCTTCCAATTTTGTCGCAGAATATACTTAATTACTCAGTGAAATCAGGCTTATCCGTTTCATGCGGCTTCGCCTCGTGAAACGGAATAGTTCAGATTTCACCTTGTGATTATAATCTGTGACAATGCACTCTAATTCATCCAATATTTGTCTATTATTTGACAAGGGGAAGCAACTTCTCCCGATATATTCCACCGAGACGGAGTCACGAAAAGCAAGGACTACCGGAACACGACCTTTGTCCCCACATTAGTGACCCCTGGGTCAGAGACGCTACCTCCAAGCATTGGTGAAGGGTTGGAAGGCACATGCCAGGGCCTCCAAGAGTGCGTCTTTGACATGTCCGTCACTCAAACAGCGACAGCTGGTCAGGCTGCATTTGGCGCTAATGCTGAGTATGTGGAGATGCAGCAGTTGTTGGCGAAAGGTGGGTGAAAATAATGTTTTTCTTCTATTGCTATTGTTATACTTTTTGTAGTTGAGCCGTTCAACTGGTTAATCGGTTAACTGTTTAATCGTTTGACCGTTTTACTGGTTAAAAAACACATCCAGTTAACCAGTTAACCATTTAATCTGTAAACAAATAATTTTCCATTTTTGACTATCAGGTTTACCGGTTATCCAGTTAACTGTTTACCTGGTTATCCGATTATCCAATTATCTGGTTAACTGGTTATCTGGTTGGTTAACTGGTTATCCGGTTATCCGGTTATCCGGTTAACCATAAAATGTTAATATGCATTTCAAAATTGTCGGTTAAACAGAGCCAACAGTAAAAAGAAGGAGAAAAAAATAATAATAATAAACAATGGAAATGTTACCCAAGGAGAATGATTGACGTTTCTTTTCAATAAACTCACTTTAATTTGAAAGTTTTATAAAAGAAATCGGCACTTTTTGGCATAATTAATTTAAGCACCTTGTAAAAGGTAGTAACTGTAAAGGGCTTTTTATTTCAATTATGATATTTGTTAATTTTTTTATGACGTGTAATGTGCCACCAAATTATTGTCAACGTTTTGATCTCCCTTGGTTTGCCTTTGTCCAGTGGAGACATGTCGATACATTCAAGCTCCAGATGGCGGCAAGGTGACCTTTTCAGATGAAACTAAGCATCACGTGGTTGGGACATCCATCACTTTCTCGTGCGATGACGCCAGCAATATTCTAGTTGGTCCAGCCACTCGCAGGTGCCAGACCAATAGACAGTGGTCAGATTCAAAGATCCCGGCCTGTATTGGTAAGTTTATATTTGGGCCCCATCTTTCTACAACAGCAGATCTTCTTTTTCAATTCTATTTCAATATACATTTCAATATACAAAATGTCATTTTATTTTTTATTTTTTCAATTGAATTTTGAAACATCAATGGACATCAACAGCAAATGGGTGTTGAATATCAGTAATTGAATATCATCAAAAATGAGGAATGACCTAAAACATTTCTTTTACAAAAATATTTGAAATGGGACGTCAATGGATGTTTTTAGGATGTTGACAATATTGGCACTAGAAGGGTAAAAAAAGCAATGGCATTTTACACCAATTTTAACTTGAGGTTAGAGACGTGTCATTTTTGTCCCACTTTCATATGGGCTTTATTTATTGGAATCTATTGGAATTTGACCTTGGAGCCCCTCTTCAAACAGCACTTGAATTCCATGGCTTAACAAAACATTTTCACTGTGTTGCCTTTTTTCTATGACAGATACCGATTGTGATAAAGCCACTTTGAGTGCCGACGGAGTAGAGGTGGTTAAAGAAGGCACAGACAGCGAAGGCAATACACAGGTGACGGTCGGCTGTCCAGGTACAAACGTCACGTCGACTCTGACTTGCAGGAACGGAGTGTGGGATGGAGGGAAAATTAGCTGTTCCGGTGAGTAAAACCAGAATAAAACGTATTCTAAGGTTAGAGAGTGTCTCAAAAGTTGAGTACGATCTAGGCGCAAAAGAACATCCTCGAGGGGGCATACACCAGGAATCCAGTAGACTGCAAGAACGTTCTGTTAGACAGTCAGACAGTTTCGCTAAGTGCCGAATTATGGGAGCAATCCTACACCAGTGATTAGGGGCATTAGTATATTGAATATTCCAATGGAACATTCTGGCGGTCCAACGGAACATTCTGGTGGTCCAACGGAACGTTCCGGTGGTCCAACGTTCCGTCAGTCCATTGGAACGTTCCGGCGGTCCAACGGAACGTTCCGGCAGTTCAACGGAACGTTCCGGCGGTCCAACGGATCGTCCGGCGGTCCAACGGAATGTTCCGGCGATCCAACAAAACGTTCCGGCGGTCAAACGGAACGTTGCTGTGCGCGGTCCAACGGAACGTTCCGGCGGTCCAACGAAACGTTTCAGTGGTCCAACGGGACGGTCCATGTACACCACTGGAACACTCTTCTGATCCAATTAGGACATTCCTATTGTTTTGACTTTTGAGACACCCCTTTAGTGTTTGAAAGTATGTAGCTCTGTAGATGCCATACAAATCATTACAATCCTGAGAACATGTTGAGAAGATCTGTCTAATTTCCTGAAAATAAGATGATACTTCCCACGCTAAAGTTGCATGGTATGTTTTTCGAAGCAGCATGTTTGTTTGAAATAAAATTTGCATCCCCTTAAGGTGATAACTCTCCTGCCGCTTTCCAGGTTGTATCGTAAACTTGGGTGTGATCCCTGGCTGTGCAGCAGTTGTAGGTTAAATGGCTTCTGACTGGCTCCCCTGCACAAAGATATTGACTAATTGGGAGCCATCAGCATTAGGGCTGGATTTCTTAGCTGGTAGAGCGCCAGCATGTTAATCCAAAGGATATGGTGTTTTTTATGGTTAACAGAAAGGCAACACCCCCTAACTGTAGAATGGCGAATGCTCCTTTTAGGAAAAAAAAGACAGTTAATGAAGTTTTACATTGTGACCTCCCTTGGCTTACATTTTGGGCTGGACTTCATGAAAACCCTTGTCAAAATGGTTTTAGTACAGGCTTGGCAACACAGGGGCTAGGCCAGAGCATAATTGGTGAAATCATAATTTAGGCCTAGTGCGCCATACAGACTTTAGCCCAAAAGTTTTTTTTATTTTTTATTCAAAGATGGAGGTTGTCATGCACTAATCAAAAAAATGATGTACACTTTCATGTTGCGTCACGAAAAGCAATTTGCAAACAAATCTAACAAAGTGATTGATAAATTCAAAAGTGGAAATTTAACCGATATTTTTTTGTATTTTGTTTCTCCCTAGCCCATCCTCCCTCATCCCGCACACTTGGTATACGCGCATTATTGTGCACAATTATCCGTATCACGCACTATGGGCGATGACTTATCCTTGCAATTGTCTAGGGCAACTAAACTGCAATATGAATCACGCATTTGTTGACCCAGAAAATCAAGGACTTCTCTTTTTTTTCTCCCTTTGTTTGGACTTAGTTTTTTTTTGGTGATGTCACTGTTGGTTTTGTAAATAAAAGAGAAGCAAGGGCACCCTTGCTCTGTCAAAACATTCTCAATACCATATTTGAAAGTAGGTATTTTAAAGTTTTCAGCGGGTAGTTTTACACCCCCACCCAGATGTGCCCTTTCTATGCAAGCCCCAAAGTCTCTGTGGTTTTGTTTTTAAGGCTGTTTGGGTTTATTTTTGGTGACGGGAGAGGAGAGCTTAGAAAATTCCATGAAAAATGATCAATTTTCTTAGAGTCAATAAAATGTTATATTGTGCACACGCCTTGAAAAATGAATTTCAAAGGGATTTCATAATATTTAGATTCAGGGTTCAGGTTCAAATCCCGTTTGGGGCACTTTGTGAATTATTTTTTTAGTCCCTACTGGAGTGCATGGGTTTTCCCTAAAATAAATCTCTGGGATTTTTCTCCCACGTCTAAAGCTGAAACAATTCCTTCCTTGTCTTCTCTCCATGGAGTTCTTGACTAGTGCAGTAGTTAAGATTCCTGTTCAATGTTTCATGTTTGTTCACTTTTTCATTACCATTACTTTTTATTTTTATGAAAATGTATATTTTGATTTGGGATAGTAGAAACATATTAGTGACAATGATGAAGTATTTTTAAAACTTCCTGCTCCATTCATCTTTCCAAGCTCCACTCATTATGTAATATCAGCGCCCTCTGTTGCCCAGTCATGTTCAAGAAATGAGACACTCAAGTCGATATGCTTTCCGATTAGACTAGCTCCACTCGTGAAGTAGTCCTTCCAAAGTAACTTCCATGGTGTTGCCTTTTTGTTATCCATTATTTCCAGTGGGTGGATTGGCGGGTGGTGCCGTGGCCGGGATTGTGATAGCGCTGTTAATTATCATAGCCCTCGTTGTGATCGGTGTCGGCTACGTCTTGTACCGCAGGAAAGAGGGGGTGAAAGACCTCGCCCAATCCGGGTAAGTCCTGACTACTCATATCTATGGTGGCCTGAAGAGGCCACTGGAGTCTTAATGGACTAAGATCCAATGTCAAATCATGCAACTTAAAGGGGCCATGTTGTCATGATCATAGCAGGCCTGTGGCTCTACATGGAATTATGAACTCTTACCCAGTTACAACACCTTTTCCCTCTATAAAGGTACGGACGGAGGACGTGTGCGTGCTGTAACTGGGTGAGAGTTCATAATTACTTGTACAGCCCCAGGCCTGCTTTGATGATGACACAGCCCTCCTCAACAAAAGTCACATAATTTTTGAAACATGAATTTTGAATAATTTAGCGATTGGGGGGGGGGGGGGCTAGACGTCTTGACGAATTCTGTTGTGTTGACCTAATTTGGTGGATGCAAGGTGTGTGTTTGAAAATTAGATGAAACAAATAACATATTTATTAAGAAAATTTTAACACTGTCATTTTGTTTTTCTTGGGAAATGGTAATTAATTAAGACAAATCAAATAAATCAAACAAATTAAACAATTCCAGTTAATCCAATAAATCCAATAAATCAAATAAACCAAATAAATCAAATAAGTCAAATAAATCACATAATGGGAATGCTCCATAATAAGATTTTATGAGTTTTGCCACAAAAATTCCAAAATCATACATCCTTTTCACTGAGTGGGTGTGTTTACATTGAATTATTTGGTTTATTAAACTTAATGGATGAGCAGTTAATCTGCCTGGGGCAGTCAGTAGCCCTACTGGTTTGTACATGATCCAATGAAGTCCACTGTTTGTAAGAGGAATAACATGGAGATAACAGGTGTAATTGTCCAAATAAAAGGATGTTTTTTTCTAGCCTCTTTCTATGGAGCTTTCCCGTAATGCGATTTGACCCAAAAAAAAAAAAAATAAATAAAAACTAGTGTAAAAATGCCAAAATAACTACCCAAACACACAAGAAAAACAAGAAAATAAAAAAATAAGAAAATAAAAAATAAAATAGATTACTAAATAAATTAATCAGTTAACAAATATATAATACAATTTAAAATAGAACCTACAAAATAATTCAAGAAGTAAATAAATAAATAAATTAGAATTAAACACAGTTAAAATAAAAATGTCAATATTCATAAAATGAAATAGATTAATAAAAAATAAATAAATAACAAATAACACTGTTTTTTTAATGACTTGTGTTTTTCATTTCAGTACTCAGGTGAAGGAGAATCAGCCAGCTGAGAATTGGGGAATGGAGCAAGAAGCTGCGGACGCCTCTGCGGCTCATGCCCGCACCAAACCAAAATATGACTCAGATGTCTAGAGTTGGAACAACACAACCTCAACAACAAAAACTGCTTGAAACACGACTAATTTATCACATCATGCAGCTGGGTCTTCAGAGTTGTTCCAACTACATCATGCAGCTGGGTCTTCAGAGTTGTTCCAACTGGATTGCCGATTTTTTTTATGGATTGTTAAAAGATATTAATTAAAGCGAGCATCTTGAAAAACGTTCCTTTGGGGCATTAAAGCAAACTGCATTGCCTGACCTTAAAATACCACACCATCCCTGTCACCTTCACGTTAAAACATAGCATTGGGCCAAGACGTTAGTGACCGATAGGGGATTGTATATGTACGCTCCTAGTAATTCGTAGTAGCACGCCCTCTACTGGCATGGTTTAACCAACTTGACCAGCTCTCTCACAATGCATATTATTTGGTTTCACCAATATGTGTAAAGCACTGTTTACTCGATACTTTCCCAAGTCCTATAACAAATCCACAGGCATTCGGGTGGGATTCGAACCACCGACCTTTGCCATTCTAGAGCAAAGATTGCCCGGTAGCTAGAGGCAGTTTAACATTTTTGTCTAATGTTTTGGGAAGGTCTCACCAATATTAGAATATAACTTGCTTTGCTGTGACGTATGATCCGGGCTTTAGGATCCATCAGTTATTGTGAAAATGTGCGCTCTCGATTCGGGGCTTCAAAAAGGCGGGCAAAGCCAAAACTGGCGGGCAAACCCAAATCACATTTCTTAAAGGGCCTACTATAAGTGATAAGCTAAAGAGGTAAATAGTCTGGTTCTATTTTGGTTAATAAATGCTAAAGATTGCTACAGTGCTCAAGGAACACGACACATGACAATAACAAAAACAACTTGTCTCTGAATCAAGGAACAAATTTCTTTTATGGTTTTTCGTTTTTCTATTATTGTACATAATTGATAAGAGACGAAAATCACATGAATCAACAAAACAGTATCATGTCGATAACATGCGTCACATGCGCGCATATACGCTGGGCACCGGAAGTTTTCACTTCTTCCAGCTTTGTGAGCAATACACAAATTTCATCGTTCAAAGGGGCTTCTTATGACAAACTCATAATTCAGAGAAGTCCAAATATTGAACCTTTCTTGCATAAATTATCAAAGAAAAACTAGCTCAATGCAACTTCTATTAGCCTTTTGGAGATTTGGTGGACACCATAGGGGTGCACTTTTTGGTTTGGGTGTACACACACAAGTTTACCCTAACCTAATGTCCTAGATTTGTGTCCACCATATTATCTTAAAAAGGCCTATGGTCTACTGGAAATCAGTGGAGCTGGTTTGTGAAAAGTGGGCGTGGTTAACAGTGGAAGTAAGTCACGCTTGGGAACAGGATAATATGGTGTTTAAAGCAAATGACTGCCATAGTTGTACTATTTTATCATCGAATGGAATAATTAGTTGGATGGAAAAGAGGTTTGAGAAAAGAATACATTTGTTATATCTTATTGTTTATAATCTTTTGTTACTTTGCATCTGCTTGTTTGTTTGTAAGATTTGCTAGGAATTGTTTCCGAAAAGTACTTTGGATGTGTTCATTTTTAACTGTGTGAAGCTGAATGATTTTTTTTATCATAGAAACACACAGGTTAGTTCGGATAGATTGTTATGAGTTAAGGTAAATGCAATAATGGGAGGTTCCAGTGAGAAGTCTTGAATTGGAGACTTTGAGACGCTAGGTGGCGGCAGACTAACAAGATAAAGTGCGATCTTTGTACTGTGCGCTTACTCAGAATTACGTTAGAGGAAACATACTGTACGATTACAAAATGCGATGTATTTTGTGAATTAAGGAAGTAATTTAGGTGCATCAACAAGTTTTCGCTTTTCCCCTGAAGCTTGTATATGTCCACAATGTTATTTTATTCATTATGTACTTTTGTGAAAGTTTGCATCAAAACATGCAACACGTCATAGCACGCGTTCATCATGCGCGTTTAAAAATGGCGTCCACTGACTTCAACAAACGTACGTAACTAGAGATAAATGCTGCCATATAGCGTTCTAAAGTCTCTTATTCGAAATGTGGCGCATATTAACAGATAAACAACAAGTTCTGTAAATTGATCTTTTACCGGAAATCAGGTTAACGATAGTCAGGAACTTTTGACCTTAGTTTCCGGTCAATCTGACCTTCGATTTTAGTCTAGCACCCTGTGGCTGTCCATGGAGACATGTAACCAAGGGATATTATCAGCCTTTTTATAACTAGTGAGAGGTGGTTTTTATGTTTCTTCATCAGATGTTGAATTGTATATAATACACTAACAACTTTGTGGCCAAAGTTATTGTGGGTTTTGCCCGTTCTTCTAGACTAGACTTGGAATATTTTTTGGGAAAAGTTTAATCTAGCTTTTGAATCAATTACGTAATCTAGAAGCATTGCAGGTAGTAGGGTACCCATGTAAACCAGGAGTATCCATACGTAGATGAAGTAGCAGACAGGTCGTCTGACAAAGATGGCGACTGATTTTGAATTCCAGAAGAAATATATATTTTATTCTAATGTGTGTTTGTAGGTAAGTAACTGTTTTTTGCTCTTTAACATTTACGTCATACCGAAAAATGTGTGGCCGTGACGTATACGTCACGGCCACACACATTTTTCGGTATGGCGTAAATGTTGAACCCAAGACAGCCATTTTTCTAAGGCACGTCACATAATTGTTAATAACAAGCGAAAGTGTTGTACTAAATATTGAATGCATATGAGTGAATTGTTGCAGAATATTATCACTCAAAGGTGAAATCTGATTATTCCGTTTCACGAGGTAAAGCCGAGTAAATGGAAAATGGAAAAGCTAGATTTCAGCAAGTGATTTATTCTGCAACAATGCACGAACAATGCACGAGCAAAATGCATTCTATGATCGTTTTATTTAACACGTAAATAGATCTTTGTCATTTAGTATTTTTCACAGTAAACACAAAATAGACACATCAGAAACTCGTCCACCGTCCTGAAAATCCTTAAACCCCTTCTTAACAACGTGGACGACTTCATGTGGACACCAACCTTGTTCCCCTTGACACGACCTTGCGTCGTTGGGAGGAATGGGCGGGAACGATTACTAAGGAGACGCGTCCAATAATACCCATAATGGGCTCCATTATTAGATTTTACAGCGTCGCGGCAATATACATGACAACATAATGGATGACACGTGATGTGTGTTACCCCAATCAAATGACAAGTATCTCTGTGTGTTGTATTATAACATCAATTATTTTGTATTTTGATTATTATGATGCTTGATTGGGTCTACTAATTTAAATAATACTTTGTAAATAAATATATGATTAATACATTTTGATCTGAAATATAGAAACAGCTGAATGATTGCGATTATTATTTATGAATAATTTGTGTACAATGACGCCTCAAAGAGGTGGGTTTATGGAAGCTAACGGGTATCCGTTGTCATGAAATTCCATTACTGCATGCAATTGAACGTCGTTGTGTACCTAGCCGCTTGCACCTTCAACAAGACCCCTGCATTGTGCACGCGTCTCAACGCACCATGCACAACTCTCAGCCAATAATAGGTTTATTCTTTGACCTCAGTGAGTCCACTGTTTGGGCTTGTGACGTCATATGCAAGGGGTCTGTGGCGCATAGTGCCGTCACCATTGATCTCTATTAATGGCCGCTGCATTATCGTGTCGTACCGTCGCATTGTCTCGTCGTGCAGTTTGTGCCGTCGCACCGTTTTGTACTGCATTGTCGCGTCGTATTGGTGCCTTGTGCCTATCCAATGTCGCGTCGTGCCATCGCATTGTCGCAATATCAACTATAATCGACAATGCTGAACAACAATGCTACAGCACTACGTGGCCGTATGTGATGGCACGACGCAACGGTAAGACGCGATTGAGCGCCGTTCACGGCGCAAACGGTTAGTGTCGCAACTATTAACGCCAGACCTGCGACCTTTTGGTAGTAATGAAGTTCCTTAACGGGGTTGACCGACCAGTCTTAAATGCGAGGCACTTGCCGAGATCCGATAGTAATCTCATGTTGAAAGACTTCCAAAGCTTGACACTAAATCTGTGACGCGTGATTGGTCACGACTTTGATATCAAGATGTTTAAAGCGGGATTAGTGTAACTTCCACCACGAGGTATAGTTTTATGTACTACGTGCGACATGTTGGCTCCTGGAGCTGCATACTCCAGAGGGAGTTGATATTAAGTCTGGTAACTAACCTCTACACCATTATTTCTAATGCAGATGGTGGACGTTTCCGGACGGTAGGAATAAGCCTTGGACTGGTGTTTTGTGTCTTCACCTGCTTTGCAGTTATCGCTTGCAGTGTGATGATCTACAAAAGAAAACCGGTAAGAATCAATAAATTTAAAAAAACACAAAGAAAAACAACATCAACAACAGCAACAACAACAACACCCCAGCAACCCCAACATACACCCCAACAGACAAACAAATACCCCAAACTCCCAGCAAACCCAGCCCCTGAACAAAAAACACACAAACAAAAACCCAAACCCC
>CM021546.1:9563773-9573874 GCA_010994315.2 Pisaster ochraceus | reverse complement strand
CTTCTTCTGATAGCGCCCTCTTTTGAATCAACCTCCTCCAGCCCATGTTAATTTTCCCAGAATCTCCGGGGACAGATTTTCCTGGGTAACCGGCGCTCTACCAAGTGAGCTATCCGGCCCTTTGTTGGCGGTCTCCCTTTTTGACAATTTTGTTCGGGGTGCCAGTCAGAAGCTCCACAACTATTAATCGCCGTGTATCCAGGGATCACACCCAATTCAGTTTAGATACAACAAGGGGAAGCGGCAGCCATGGGATCACCTCGGCATGGTGCGGGTTTTAACTCCCCTTTTTTGGTAGACAAACGGTTAAACCGTTAAATCTGTAACATTGATCCAGTTAGCTGGATAAGTATGTAATCAGTTGACGAATCATTTCATGTACTAATTAAAAGGAGTATTACCAACCTTCTCAAAATTATTCCGGGATAACTTGCGGATAGACTTCTCCACTGTTGATTTTTTTTACCCGCAAAGTTTCCCCAAGCAGTCTAATTGTCTCGTGGATAAGTTTGAGGGGAAAGTACTGCAACAAGACCAGGCAATTGGTTTACAAGATGAATAAACCGCAGACCTTGAGATTCGTATCTACTGAAAACCAGCAGGTGGTCCACGTTAGGCGCTTTCAAAGAAGTAAACGGAGTTAAAAGTCCCTTTATTGTCCTAGACTCTTTTGTTCTCAAGCCCACACTTGCATGCCCAGTGTAGTGTGCATTTTAGGCGACATTGCGTTTTCCCGCTTTAAATTTTACGAGCAAGGCAGAGACAAAAGCTACGTGTAACATTGGTGCGTCAATATTTTAGCTTGGAGGGGTTTAGAAATACGTTTCAACACATCTGTAAATAATGTTCTCCCTTACGCACCTTTTGTTTCCAAGTGCCCCTTACGTCACAGCCCCCAACTGTAAGCCGAACGGACCCTCTCAGTAGGAAATGGCTCCAATCGGGTAACCAGCTTCAGGTCACATGGGACAGAAACAGTCTGGACTCCAATCTAGTAAACATCAACATGTTGAGCTACAGGGCAGGAGAGGGGAACGACACCGTATTCAATGACTCTCCAGAATGGGTGGTAAGTTCAATGACGTCATGTCGTCTGGGACCTGGCAGTTTCCGCATTTTGATCGAGACTCATAATATTATCATAAATCTGTTAACGCCAAAAAAATGTAAGCATGGAAAAGTCTTGCTTAGCACAAAAAAATACCAGCTAAAATTCACACTGAAAAGTCAATGCTCCCAACTGGTTCTCTAAAACAAAGCCTAGTTTTAGAATATCAACTTGAAGCAGAATATCCTCTTAGGAGCTTACAAAACCGAGACTTTGTTCGATTGACACATAGGCTGTTTATTTTTTAATTGTTCTGATGCTGATAATCCCAATACTGCAACACCCGGGCCTAGTTTCATGCAGCTGCTTAAACAGAAAATATTGCTTAGCAATTTTCTTCTGAGCATAATTAAGCAGGAAACCAGTCACAGATGACACACATTACATAGTATTTTGACTGGTACCCTTATTCTGGTATGCAACATTGTTTTGTGCTAAGCTCATTTTTTGTGCTTAAGCAGGTCTAGGCAATTGGCCCCTGGGCCAAATTGCATGACTCTGCTTACAGTGGGATAGTTCTAGAAAAGAAAATGTAACATTAATGCTGTATATTTGTTTGAGAGCCTTTGTGTACTTGGTGTATGCCGGGAAACGGAGCGTAGAGCCTACCGCCTTTCTTCCGGGCACATGGCTAATTCTAATTTTGTCAATTATTACATTCAACTGTTTTATAGGAGTCCTTAATCGCCGCAAATGTCTCAAACAGTGGGAGGTACTCCTTCACCTCAGCAATGAACCCAGACATTGATCAAACTAACGCAATGGGAGCCTTCCGTATCTCAGCCTCGTCCAAACCGTAAGTTGCCTCGTAAACGATCGGGTTGAATTTCGTTATAAACTCCGTCACTAATTACGGCATCATCGTAATTTTGTTGATATTATTAGTTTCATAACTATTTGAAGTAATAAACCACAAAGGAAACTGACTGGGATAAAAAAAAAAAAACCAAACAAACAAAAAAACATTATTAATTTTTTTTAAAGCTATCTAGCCCTAAAACTGGCTGTCACCCTGAGCCATTCAACCTGTAACTGCCGTATAGCCAGGGATCAAATCCAAGTTTAAGTAAGACTTTCTGTGAAGCGGCAGCAAGCGATCAACTTTAGAGGATGCGACTCAATTTTGTATTTCAAAAATCAAGTACTAAACCACAAGGGAAACTGACTCGGTAACTTTGACTTTTTAACTTTGTGTTGAACAAAGAAAAATTAACTTTAGCTGGATTAAAACTGCAACCTCCGGCAAATTAACGTACCGGCGCTCTACAGCTTAGCCATCTAGTCCCAGATTTGGCGTCATAACTATTGTAGTTACACTTTCATTATGATTGGTTTTTAAAACACCACCACACCAAACCAGATCAAAAGAGCATCATCAGTTCCACTATAGCTGTAAGAAAAACTCGCAGTCAGTTTTTGGACTATTTTTGATGCTGTTACTGCAGTGTTCCTAGTTTTTTTAAACTCCCTCTGTATCTGTTCTTCACTCAACGCAAGTGATATTATAGTCCCTTTTCGAAACCCCGGCGTAGGCTTCGGGGCTTCGGCTTGGGTGGGCTCTTGGGTGGGCTCCTGTTTGAAGCCTCGAGTGGAAAGCACACGTTTTCTGAATAACTCACGGAGCCTAAGCCGAAGCCCAAGCACAAACCGTGGTTTCGAAAACGGCCTGTAAATACCAAGTCATATTCACTCTACGTCTTTTAATCTGTCTCCATCTTTGTTTAGGGATAGTCTGATCCTCACTAGTGACCTACACTTCCTGGGTTACCTCATCAACAGCCAAGTATACCAGCGCAACCCGGAAGAGTGGTCAAAAAATTACTGTCATGGTTGGTTTGAGGAGGACAAACTGGAGCCGGCCTTTGCCGAGGACGTGAGTGCTTGCCCATGCACCCTTCAGCAGGCCCTGGCAGATCAGGCCCGCTTTGTGGCCAACCCGTGGTGTGATTTCACAGCACAGAGTCCGGAGGCCCTCCAGAGACTTGATTTCTGTTTCGCGAGACCCGGAATCAAACACTGCGTCCTTGACATCCTTTATAGGTTAGAACAATCGTGATTTGATTAAATATTCATAATTACATGTACCTGGGGCAGTATATCTATTTTGATTGGTCGAAAGGAGATCACATGGCCGTACGTGCGATACAAACACAGTTTGAAGAGATTAAAGAGGAAGGGAAAAGACCAATTCAATTTAGTGATGCAATCATTTCCAATAGAAAGAGTACTCATGTGAGCGGAGAAAATAATATTACAAGTCTCCAACCTCAAGTTAAAATGGTGTAAATTGCAATCGCATTCCATACTCTTCCAGCACAAATATTTGTCAACATCCAAAGCATCTGATACCATCCTGAAACAAATGGGTGTCTATATTTGTTTGTACTGGGATGTTTTGGCTCGTTCCTGACTTTCGATATTTATTCAAAACGACCTTTAATTTGACCCGAAGTTCGTGTGACGAAAAAGTCCTCCTTGGAATGTAAAAATCCATTAGTTGTTGAAATCCTATGACGTCATGTTTCACATTTCGCTATTGTTACCCTGGAGATTTTAAAGTGTAATTCTCTTCCCATATTGTAGTCCAACCCAATCTGCAAGTGAATGTTGCTATGATGGACACGACAACTTGGTCTACGCCCAAGACTCCATCTACGGAAGTTTCTCCAATCGTGTCAGTCGTTTCAGCGGGACCAGTCCACCGCTCGGCAGTGTGACTAGCGACCTAGTGCCGTACATGTTCTGCATTGTTGTAGGCAGTGATCCAGATCACTACTACCAGCGAGCAAGACCAACACGTGACTGTAAAGATTACAAGCCAGTTCGACCGGGTAGGTTTTTGTTTGGCTATACTTGAAGCAGTTTCATTGATTGCGTGATTGTGTAAAACCAAAGCGCCACCACTCCCTTGAATAGATAGGTTGCAATGTGACGTCAATCGGCCATCTTTATATGGGCAATTTGGAGCGCAGAGTCATGCGTTTTGCGTGCACATTTTACAAAGCTCATTGCACGAGTGGTTATTGAAATATGTAAATTTCCAAGTGCACAACTCTATGGCCTTTGCCAACCAATAGAGTATGTTAGCATGACTGTGTGGATGTAATAAGCATTTTTCATCGGAGGGGCTAATCTAAGCACTTGAAGCGTCTGCAAGTCAAAATGCAATTTGCCCGTAAATATTGCGTCTGTTGGGAAATCTATGGGCTGCCATTGCTGGGTCTATGAAAGTCTAATTTCTACGCTCAGCAGACTGTTAAAGTCCCAGCCATTGAGTTTGCTTTCGAAGACAGGCGTAACAGCAACAAACAAGCCAGCAAATGTAATGGGGGACTTTTTGAACGCTGGGTGGCAGGAGACTTCTAACCAGGTAAATCCATTGTTTTCGGTAATGTGCGCATGCTCAGAGCTACGTAAACAATGTAAATTTACCTGGTGAGTCTGCTGCCACCTAGCGTTCCAAAGTCTCCCATTGTCCTGCTCTCTATTGATCTTCATGAACAACTTTGATTATTTTCGCCTTCTTGTGTCTTGATAATCACTAGCGATTGTTTATGGTGACCCACACTTTGTGACCTTCGACAACATGAGTTATACCTTCAATGGTTACGGCGAGTACGTACTTCTCAAGACTAAAGACGCCGCCACCAAGACAGAGTTCCGAATGGAAGGAAGATTTGAAAGAGTCGTGAATTTAGATGGTAATGATTATAATCATAAATAGTTATATATTTTTCGTAAAAAAAACAATGATGCCTCGAGTGAACTTAATCATTTTAGCTCGCAAGCATGAGTAAACCTGTAAACAAGGGTGCTTGCTATGTGAGCCAGAAACACCAAGGTTAACTCCTACTCTTTCACGGGAAAGCAGCTCGTCACAAACTGCTGTAGGGTAAAAATTTAAATAGTATTCTTTATTCCCAGTGCAATTATTACATACTTTTCAATTTACCATATCTAATGTATGCGAACAGGTAAAGCCGTGAACGCTACAGTTTTAACAACTCTCGCAATCCGCGAGAGCAACGACGCAGACAATCGCATCCAGATCGAGGCAAATGACGTCACAATGATGAACCTGAGAGTGGGCCAAGCTGCCAAACTGCAGGATATTGGAAACAGCAGATGGCAAGAGTATGGAAGTAAGTGTAAAATCATATAAAATAAAACAAATATAAAACCCCTCATTTTTTAGGACACCATGTGAACATAAATTACGACGAGGCACGATGAGGCGTATGCGAAGGCGTTTCTGGTGTCACAACATATTTTTTTCTAATGGTCTGAACAAATGAATAGAAGCTCCGTTGACACACACACCAAAGATCGAAACATTTTGTCGAATGTCGAAAAGGGCTTTTTGAACATGTTTAAAAGGAGCCTGGCTAAGCTCAATCCTCCCACAGTCCCTGGCGACCTAAGGGTGAACTCGCCCCAAGTATCGCTATACTATCTCGAATAGGGGGAGGGGTTCATAGAATTTAAAAATCAACGGAATTAACCCAGAGATGTTGTAGTAATTTAACAAATTAGGAAAATTGTCCTTCAGCTCTCGCCCCTTGCCTTGGTTTCTCGAGGGGTTAATTGTTTTTTGTGTAAATGTTTACTGTTTTATTGTTTATTGCTTTATTGTTTATTGTTTTAAGTTTGCGTTTTTCGAAAACACGACCATCCATTGTGATTAAACTAATTCAGATGAACAAAATGTGACAACTTTCTTCCTTGTTGCAACCGGTACCTTTGAATATTTCTAAGTTTCTCAGACTCACTATTGGGTTGAACTAAGATACATTTAGACCGGGATTTGAACTTGGGACCTCCGGATTATTGTGCTGGTGCTGAACCAACTGAGCTATCTAGCACTAATGTTGGCGCTCTTCATATTTTGTCTATATTTTGTTTGGGGGCGCAAGTCAGAAGCCATTGAACCTGTAGCTGTCGTATAGCCATGGATCAAACCATAGTTGACGATACAGCGTGGGAAGCGACAGGAGAGAAATCACTTTATGGGGATCCAACTTTTTATTTCAACTAATAATCAAGTTGGCCAATTTCCCTGGCAGTGTATTGAACTGGTGTCCTGTTTGTACAGCTTTTATCCATACAATTTCGTTGACGGAAGAACTTGTGTTGCAGTCAACATTTCAACACACAATGATTCGGTTTTCTTCTTTTCTCGCTCTAGATTTCTTGGTGATTTTCCCTGGTAACACCGGCACAGGCGTTATATCAAAGATGGTATTCCTTTTCAAGCAGTCAAAGATTGGGATTGTTGTTGAAGCCGGAGACCAGTTGGTGTGTAGCATGGTGCTACTCCCAGAAGATTTTAAGGTAAAGCCTTAATGGGTGTAGTGGCCAAATTTGCCTGACGTCATCACCCCCAATATATTTTGGTTGCGCAATATTTGGGAGCGAGTTTCTTTATGTGTTTGTACTTTGTAGTGGGCAATAAAGGTGATACGCGCGCGTTGATTACACAATCAAGGTCTTAATCCAAGGTTTTTTTTTTTAAATATAGGGACTTAATGAAATTGAGGGATTATTGGGCAGCTGGGACGGAGACATGTCAAATGACCTCAAGGACCCGGATGGCAACACTCTTCCCAAAACCGCCTCCTCACAAACCATCTTCTCGGACTTTGGACAAAAATGTAAGAAAGTTTTTACTTTAGCCAGTTTTGATGTTGTAGGTTATTTATATTGGTTCATTTCAAGTTTCTGCACCAATATTTTAGCTGTATTTATAAACTTAAAAGCATTAACTGAGCCAACGTACGGTCTCATCATCAATGATATCATTTTTCAAAATGTAACCACCCTCCCTGGAAGTTCAACAGCCTTCATTTCCATTTTGTTCATGCACAATACATCTCTCTAATAAACCCTAACCATGAAATATGTCAATTGCACATCGAGACTGCGCAATAACACTTGGTTGGCAAAAATTATGGAACATCGAGCTTTATTGCATGGGGCTAATGGTGGCGTGACGCATAGTTACGCGTCTGTGAGACTGCTTTGTGCACACCTCTATGGAATTTGCCAACCAAAAGTGTCTATACGTATGCGATAATCTAAATAGCATATTTCATTGGAAGGGCTATTTATTAAGGGGCACAAACATACATGCTGACCGTCAGGTTACTGGTTCTGGCGTTGAACAACAGGGCAGTTTTTATTTTCCATTATTCTTGAGATCTCTATTTTCACGAGCTGAAGAGAAGCTTTCTGGTACCACATTGAAAGCTGGAAGGACCACATTGCCTTGGATTGGGCACTTTGGGCGTTAAAAAGTGTTCGTTGTGAAATGAATATGGTCGGAAAGATGATTTGAAAGTAGAATATAATGATCCACATAAATATGTCTCGAAATTGTGTGGTTTTTCTTTTACGTTGTGATCTAACACGGTCCGCCCTTTTTTTAGTAGAATCAATTTTTCGACTCCCAATAATGGCGGACCATGTTAGTTTACAAAGTAAAAGGAAAATCAAACAATTTCGAGGCATATTCTTGTGGATCATTATGTTCTACTGTAAAAACATCTTTTTAACCGTATTCATTTCACAATAAACGCTTCGTGTAGCCCATTTGGAGTTGGAGCTGTGATCTTTAAAAAGTGTTTATTTGTAAATGAATGGTTGGAAAGATATTTTAAACGCACAACAATAATGACTCACATAATATCCTTTGAAATTGTGTGATTTTTTCTGTAGTCTCGTCACAGTACACAGTTTGCTTTTTTGTATCACCAAATTCTGGTTGTATTTCGAGAGTCAGATTTCAGTTTGTTATTCATTCTTATACTCACTAATTACAACACACTGTAGGTGTCTCGGTGCATGAACAACTAGTAAAAGTGATAAGGAATAATTCCAGACAGCAAAGTTTTAATAGATGTGTAGGCAATGTGAAAGCAAGTTTGCTTTTACAGTTTTTATGTGATCTCTGGACAGTTTAAAGTTCATTCAAAATTTATTTTAAAGAAGTTTGTTGTGTTTTAGAGACTGTCCCACAGTTGAGAATACATTTGTTTGGGGATTCCAAAGCAATGCTTTGTGCATTATTCCGTCTCTCGCAAGAATATTTTTAAAAATGCAACTCTAAATGGAATATTCCATTTGTGTCCAGGGGAGGCTTTTCCACCAACACTATTCGCCTATATGGGAGACAAGATCAACCATGAAGAAAACCAGTTCAATGACTTTACCCCTATCTTCAACCCACCTGATGACGTGCTTTCCAGGGACCTCAAATCGGTCTGTGGTGAAGATAAACCCTGCATGTGAGTAACGGGTGACACAGTTGCGTAATTTGTTTAAATCACAATGTAGTGCGCCACCAAGTGTCTTCCTCGGAAAAGGCATTTTCCCAATACATAAATTACTTGCCCGAGCATCTGACGTCACACTTCAAGGCTCGTGAATAATGCCAGATACTGGCCTTTAGAACCTGGCAGCTTTCTTCTTAATTGCCCTTGCTTGTCACAATACTGTGTGTGTACTTTACGTCATAATGCATGTACCTTTTTAGCGAAACCAGTGCCTGCAGACAAAGACAGGGGACCAGCCCAATGATAGATATTTCTGCAAATTACATAATTATTTTGAGACAGTTGAGCACTTTGTGGCGTCTATTTTATTTCTGAAAGTTATTTTTAATATAGCAAATATTGTTTTAAAATAAGACTTTGATACGCTTTTCTTTGGGAAAACTCGGGTGGCGCTTTATCTTGTGAATTTGGTTTATAAAAATGTTCCCTTGCAATAATCTACTATGACTAGAGACGTTACCGCACGAGGAACAGTTTAATTGCATTCATTGACATTAAAATGACATTCTTTTCACCAACAAGATTTGACTACCAGATGACAGGCCTAGCAGCTTTTGCAGCACACACTCGCATGGGATCGGAAATGGTAGAGGAAACAATGGCAGCTTCTAACAAAGGTATTACCAATATATTTTCTACCACCTGAGGGTGTGTGTAAACCAAATTTACTTAATGTCAAACAAGCAAAACGAACTTTTTTCATCGATTTTTAGTAGTATTGATTTGTCGAACAAAAGGATTAACCTCGAACATTAATGGGCCGGGAAAACTATATGTAATAAGTATCTCCTTACTCTCAGTCTTGCTTTTAGATCGACACATGTCCAAGAGTTTCCTTGGCGTGACCTATATTACTCCTGGTGAGATTATGTTGTCGAACTTAATGATGTGTGTCGAACAAAGTATCCAGATCATAATACTTTGCCTCTTTTTATTCAGTATTGATGTGTCAGTATATATCGACACCTGCCCGTGGATCCAAAGAGTTTCATTTGCGTAACCTATCCATCTCCTGTTAGATTATGTTGTCGAACTTAATTATGTGTGTCGAACAAAGTGATCCAGATCTTAATACTTTGCTTCTTTGTATTCAGTATTGATGTGTCCGTATATACCGACACCTGTCCGAGGATCCAAGAGCTTCATTGGCGTAACCAATATTTCTCCTGATAAGATTATGTTGTCGAACTTAATAATATGTGTCGAACAAAGAGATCCAGATCATAATAATTTGCCTCTTTTTATTCAGTATTGATGTGTCCGTATATACCGACACCTGCCCGTGGATCCAAGAACTTCATTGGAGCCACCAATCACGCTCCGGGCTCTGTGATTGAATTCAAATGCGATGATGGGTATATCTTCCTTGGTGAATCTCATCGAGAGTGTAAGGATAATCAGCAGTGGACGGACACCTCAGAGCCTTCCTGCATGGGTAAAAATCTACTAAGACTAAGAATGTTGCCATATCTTAACTTTTGTCCCTGCATAACATTGCATTGAGAGACCTTTGAACACTAGGTGGCAGCAGACATACATCAGATAAATTCTGACTTTGTTGCGTAGTTCTCGGCATACGCACGTTTGTGGGATAAATGGAATTACCTGGTAAGTCTGCTGCCACCTAGCGTCCTTAAAAGTCGTTGCAACGCCGGGTGGCAG
>CM021546.1:9358391-9374499 GCA_010994315.2 Pisaster ochraceus | reverse complement strand
TGGTTAATCTATAGATCGGATAAACACAAGGCGTGTTTTCTTACAATGTCCTTTTTTGCTTCACCTTTTCAGTGAGTCAACTATATCAAGCGAGCCAGCTGTAAGTTCCGAAGGACTTGGGTTCTCTCCTGGTTCTTCAAGCTATCAGGAACCAAAATATGTCCCGCGAGAGGCACCCAGACCTAGTCCTTACACAGAAAGGCACTCTCAGGTACCCATGGGTTCTGGGTACCGGCTAGCACCCAGGAAGGCGTTACGCCCTGAGGAGGATATTCTTCACCAGTGGCGTGTTCGTCGCAGACTGGAGGAGGCTCGCAAACAGACGTTGAGACCTGGACTGAAGAGGGACACCTTGCAACCTGAGGTAATTAGTGACATGGCCATAATTAAAAAGGCTAAAAGATTTATGTACACAAAACATACACTAAGTGACAGGACACTCCAGTGTCGGCGTACATAATTACTCACAGAAGGTGAACGAACTATTAGCCTGGCCATTCTACTTTGGTATGGTGTTTCTAGATGTTACGGGGATGCAATGTAGATAAGACGGAAGATTTTTTAGATTTTTTATCATGAGTTATTGACAAATTTGCATGATCAAGTACAATAGAGTCGCTCTGCAAAGGGTTTTAAAAGGAATTGTACATAAAACCGTAATTGTGAAGTGCTTTGTTTATTTATTCTGATTTGTTTTCTGAAGGAAATTGTGTCTTATTTATTTTTATTCTAGAAACCTCACTTTGAAGGAACTAGACTGGAAGAATTTAGAAATCGTCTCAAACAGCAAGAGCATGTTAGTCAAATAAAGTCTGGTACCCGTCAAGCATATCCTTCCAAACCAATGACACAGACACTAGGGACGGATCCTATGCCTCAAACCATAGCAACTCAGACCAATGGCACACCGCCCTCTGTTGTTGGAAACAGCCCAGTCAGAGATGGCCTCAATTTGGAAGGTCCAAGAAATTTGTCAGAGGGCAGTGTTCAGAGGGAACCAGTGATGACAGGGAGTCCACACGTCCACAACCTGCATGATATGTATAGGCGGCCAGGCAGAGATGCTGATCAATTAAATTATGAATATGCAAATGAAGCCGAGAAAGACAAGCCAATCATAGCAAGCCCCAGCATCAAAAAGACCAACCAGACTGTCCCACCTCATCTGCATATGGCATGTGACATTATACCTTGTCGGCAAGATTCTATACGGGAGCAGCATCAGCATGGTGATGTTGTTGATCGGAGCACTAGTGATAAATGGAGTAAGAATGATAAGATACAGCAAAAGATCTTAACTTGTGGGGAAAGAGCCTCATCAACAGCAACTCAAGATGTGACTCCTTCCCACTCGACGACATCAAGAGCAGACTCTAGATCCACAGATGATGACTCGATCCATCTCAAGATGCAGATGCCACGCCCGGCAACGCATCTTCTTCCCTCTCAAACATCATCTGGACATACGGTAGCTACTGCGAAGGACGTCAGGGAGGAACCCCAAGCCCAACAGGAAGTTAGCCATGAAGGAGGAAGCTCCAGGGAGAGAACCCGTCAGAGACTGGACTTCGAGGAGGAGGAGGAGGCAGAGGGAGTGAGAGATGAAGATGAGACGATGCAGTCAGCTGATGACACTCTGAGGGTTACAGCTGATGAGGACATTGAAGCCAGCATGAAGAGAACGTCCTCAGGGAGGAATGCAGATGTGTCCCATGGTCCAACAACATCACTTCTTGGTGCGGCAGTGGGTCAGGTAGAAATCTCATCCTCTTATCATTGAAGCAAAGATATTTTAATTCAATTAAGTAGGAAAATTTATCTTGGTTTTTGGGCAAACTTGTTTTAAACTCAGACATATTTTGAAACCTTTACTTCCCATGCACAATGCTTTAAAATGTGAAGGTAACAAAATTTTGCACTTTATCAAATGCCAATTGAGTATGTACAAGTCCAGTAATTTTATGCAGATTTTATACTATGGTAATAGATAGTGAATTTTATTGGTCGAGAACCAATCACAGAGTGTGCTACAAAGACACATGTACATAGCTTAGGGGAACATGTGTGATGTACCCGGGGGTATGAACATTACTTTGACTGTGCCACCGTTGGTCGTTTACAGCGCCTTGTACAATATTAAGAGTAGCTACGGGTTTGAGGTTGTAGTTAACGCTGGTACTACGCAAATTGATTTACATTCCTGTGCGAAGTGCCGTAGGGAACAGTGAAGCAACATTTCTGTCAGCAACCGCCAGTGATATTTACAATTCAAACACTGCTGTTCATCTGCTTTTTTAACTGTGCCAATTTCGTTGAAATGATTTGGCAAATGACAGCAGATCACCTCCAAAGAAGAGGAATTTATTACCATGGTATAAAAAAACACTTGTTGCACGCTGTGATGGGGTCAATGGGTTCTGTACACTGTTGGGGGCAAATGGCACCCTTGGCTTTGCCTCAGGTGCCATTTTGCCCCCTGGAGTGTACAAAACACCATGGACCCCATCACAGTGGCAACAATAGCGTGGTGTAAGTAATTTTTTACTTTAAATAGTTCCATAAAATTAATACAAGATGTTGAAACTCTCACTTGTTTAAGATACAATTTATTTTGAAGTTACTTTACTTATTTCAGGTGATTTCGGATCGGCTTTTCACAACGCCCAAGAATCTTGCTGCTTCGCCTGAGTGGAGCTCGGAAAGCCTTCCCAGCATGCACTCCTCCCTCCAGTCCCAGTCACATGGGTCCAGAGTCTCCGCAGCAGACCAAGGTAAATCAAGTGAGAACCCCATGTTGTATTACAGTCTACATACTCAAACCGAGGCTATGTGGGAAATTTGTCTGGGCCTTTTGCTTATATGTCAAAGGTCAAATGGTCTGTACCATTAAGCTAATGGGGGTTTAAATTTCCCCGTAATTTTATAGGTTACTAGCAACTTGGACCGTCTACCAGCATTTTAAGTAACCATCCTCAACCTTTCAAAATCCAACTATATGTTTTGTTTGATTCTGTCGGGCAATGGATGGAGGACTGCAATAGTAAACTGATTAAGCTTTACATGGGATCAGGCATACCACCATAGTCAGAGTCCGACAGTTTGGATGTTGAGTTACTGTATGGTGCTGGATTGAGGACTGCACTAGTAAACTGATTAATGCTTTACATGGGATCAGGCATACCACCATAGTCAGAGTCCAACAGTTTTGGTGTTGGATTTTGTTAGAGTGAGGAAGGATCCTAGTTAAATTCAAGGAAGTTAGTGTTAATGTTTCCCTTCCAATAGTTTCAATAAGCAAATTGCGAGTTAGATTTGAATGTCTAGTACAATGACTTGCTTAGTCACAAGTTACCACTTAAATTTGAATTCCTCACACTTTAGCGATAGTTGCTATGTCAAATGGTTCGGGGCAATACTTATAATAATATTTATAATAATTTAAATCTAAGAGAACTATCTTAGCTTCAAAATGGCGTGTTGTGGCTGAGAGGTCAAGCACTCTAGAGCTAAATTTTTAGCAAAAATTAGCAGGATACCAGTCACAGATTGTACATGAGAAATGGCAGTTTGGCTGGTAACCATATTCTGGTAACCGTATTTTTTTTTTTTCTTAGCTACTTTTTTATGCTTAGCAGCTCTGTGAAATTGGGTCCAGAATCAAGCTCTGGTTATGGAAAACCACTCTGACTCGTTTAATGAAATTTAACAAAGTCAACTTTTTTGTCTTGTTTGAAGAAAACAAACTGCTTACCCAGCAGAAAACTTAAAGGTAAACGCAGCCGTTAATTTCATGATAATTTCCTTAATACTTGAAAAATTAAAGAATGTTGATTCAGTCCTGGCCCTCGGACTTCACTCTGTTATTGCACCACTTGTGCTTTGTGTTGATGAGAACAGCCTGGTTGCAGCTCTCCTAGCTCGCCTCAACCCCCACTCCCCCCCCCCCTCGCTAAGAGCCTAGTTTATATTACAGGATGAGCTAGTTAATCCCTGCCGCAGGCGGTTCGGTCAGTCGTTGTGGGCACAGATTGTCCAAGGTGAAAAGGATTAAGGTGACATGCTTGCCGATGACCACCATCGTTTGTACCTACACAGTAAAGTAGTTCCGGGGGTTTAATTACGGGTCTGGTTTTTGTTTATAGTAGTTCGTTGGATGGAATTCTTGATTGACCCTTGTGATGGGCCAGCAGTGTTTGTGTTTTGGTCCCTGTAGCTGGTCTGTTTGTCAGTCACACATGTTGTGGCTGGCTGTTTATCGTTGGGAGAATGCTCTCGATAGTTCTTATAACGGCAAGGCATTTTTTTCTTTGTGGTTTTTGTTTGGAGGATTAGCACAATTATAAATGTCATAATTAGTGAGCTTACAATTTTAATAATTTTTGTTTTCAAATTATCAATTCAGTATTGTGTCTCAGGTGACAAGTCCGATTTGTGGCCGATTTTACCCTAAATTTTTACCCATTTTTGTTTTCATTTAAAATAGCTATTTTGTAGAGTCAAGAGAGTTATTAACTTTCATTTAAGTTATTGCACACAAAAAACCTGCCAATGATAGTGGTTAAAATTAACAACTAAAAATGGATTATTGTTGAGATCCCAACATTATCTCATGCCCATCAGTTCAGTCATGTACAAACAATTTGCTCGTACACTACATTTATTTTATGCATTATCCGCATATGTGACAATGTCTTCTTCGTTTTGAAATAGCGTCATCTGTCAAAATCCATCCAGAGAAAAAAAAAATTGAAACAAAATTCTTTCAGCAGGAAAACTGGGTTAACTTTAGTGTGGCATATATTTTGAACTGATTTGAAAATACTTAGCTGCAAGTCAAGGTAACTAACAGTCATATCCGACTGACATACATATAGGCCGTAATTTCTCACCTGGTGTTTGGAATATCGTCCACCTGTCACATGGCCTTTCTATTTTCTAATTTAATTTTTTATGACAAGGCTTTTTTCATCATTCAAAGTTTTAATAACTCCAACCACCCCTGACCCTCTTCAAAATCCGTACTGACCTAGCACTGCAGTCGTAAACTGATCATGCTTTACGTGGGTTTAGGCATATCACCATAATCAGAGTTCCAAAGTTTGGGTGTTGAATAGTATTTGGTTTTACCTACACACCGGTGTGTGTAAAGCTCTGTGTATGCAGTACTTTCCTGAGTCCTGTGAAGAAAAAAAACATGAGGGCGTATTACACGGGTAGGATTCGAACCCACGACCTTTGCCATTCTAGAGCAGATGTCTTACCACCAAGATTGCCCGGGAGTAAGAGGCAGTTAGTCTCCTATAATTTATCAGCGGGGACCGCAACAATTATTAAATATGGTGTTGGATATTGTTAGAATTAGAGGAAGGGTCTCAGTAGACATAAATCCCTAAAGGGAGTTGGAATATCTATCTTGGTATGATTTTTAATGTTTTTTGGTTTAATAATAAGAAATAACAACTGTTTTTTTATAAAGTGCATTACCTACTGGCATTTCAAAGTGCTCCTCGTTATTTATTTCCAAACAGGTTTTTGAAGTTTTGAATTATGAGACCCATTGATGTAACATCTTGTAAGGGTTTACTAGGTGCTACGGTGCATTCAGCAGCCACTGCCAGAAACACTGGGGAAAACCCCTTCTCTCAGCAATAAGTGTTACTGGATTCTACTATGTGCATTACACAACACACGGGACCTACGGCTTTAAGTCCCATCCAAAGGGCGAAGAGTTAATGCTTAAGTGTCTTGCTTAAGGACCCAGGTGTCAAGACCGGGACTCGATCCCACACTCAGCTGATCAGACTCCAACCCACACTCAGCTGATCGGAAACACCAGAGCTTGAGTCCAGTGCGTTTGACTGCTCAGCCGAGACACGCCACACTCTGGTCTGTCACTCCAGTTAACGGTTACTGACTTCCTGTTTCCATGTACAGGTCATGTCATCGATGATGAGGTCACAGCGGGGTCGTCCTCGTCATCGGACGGTGAGGAGTTCGCCGAGGATGAGCTGCTGCAGCTGCTGCGGCGACGCAGAGCACAGCACGAGAACCAACTACAAGAACTAGACCATCTTATCCTTGCACGGACTAGTGTCACATGACGGGGAATCCACATAGGGGCGTGGACAGAGCAGCTGAAAGGAAGGAGGAGCTTAATTGGAAGAGGTTCCTGAGGTGGAAAGACACAGGCAAGTCTAAGTTTGTGCTGAAGAGAGACTATGTTGTTTATTTTGTTTATTTATTTATTTACCTCTGACTGGTACCCCGGAACAAAGATATTGACTTATAGGGAGACCGCCAACATAGGGCTGGATAGCTTAGTTGGTAGAGCGCCGGTACGTTAATACGGAGGTCGTTGGTTCAAGTCCCACTCCAGTCAGTTTTTCTTTGTTCAAACCCCAATTTTTTATTTTTTTCAATACACTTCAAACGGTGCAAGTGCCAATAACTGGATGGGGATTAAGAAACCAGAAGAAATATTTAGTTTTAGATGTGGGAGGAAAACCCCAATGGGGGAAACCTATGCAATCGGTTAGGGACTGAAAACCCAATCCACATGCAAGGCTTTGGGAAAAAAAGTTCAGCTTTAGATGTGGGAGGAAAAAACCCACGCAATCAGGTAGGGAGGGACTGAAAATCCAATCTATACAATGCTTCAGAAGAAATATTCAGTTTTAGATTTGGGGGGGCGGGAACCCAATGTGGTAAACCCACGCAATCTGGTAGCGGTTGAAAACTTAATCCATGCAAGGTTGCTGTCTGTCTGAGGTGGGATGCGAACCGGGGTCCACAGAGGTGAAAGGCAGGAATCGAAACCACTGAGCCAACCTGATCCCTGAAATAGATTTATAAGATCTGATTGCAATTGTTATAAATAAATACATGTAGGCACTTCAGCAGCATTGTCCTTTAACACTGAGCCCAGGGCCAAACACCAGTTAAAATACCTTAGGACCAGTCAAAATTCTCTCCAAGTGGTGCTGTTGGTTAGTTCATTGCTTTCCAAGGCTACAATCATGTAAACCACTACCTGCACATATTGTTTGTACGACTTCTAATACATGTCCAATACAAAAAAAAACAGAACACTTATCATTGAAGAGTAGGGGTTAACCCTGGTGTTTGTTGTTCATATAGCAGCACCCTTGTTTACAGATTTTCTCAGGCTTGAGAGCGTCAGTGACTTATGAGGCATCCTTGGTTTCATTACCAGAAATATATATTAATAATAATAACAAAGGTGGTTTCGACGGAAGGCCGAAACCCCCAATAAATGTAACTCGGTCTTATTCCTGCCGTTAATGGGATGTTTTATTCTCATGGAAGCCAAAGTGATGACGTCACAAATTTGACAGTTTCATAATTTACAGTATTGATTAATTTATTACTGAATTTAAATTTATTTATGAATAAAAATGGCTTAATTAAACTGAGCAGAGATGGAGTTTGAGTATCCGTTTGATTTGTACTCCTGCATGCCGTAAATGATTTCCCCCCGTATGTTTTTTACTTGTATGAGCACCAGACTCAAGCTCCAGTGTTTCTGATCAGCAGAGTGTGGGTTCGAGTTCTGGCCTTGGCACTTGTGTCCTTGAGCAAGATACTTTACCATTATTGCCTTGCCCTTGGGATGGGACATTAAGCCGTACGTCCAGTTTGCCAGGGTTGGTACACTGTAAACACTGGGGTGTTAAAACTGACACCATGGGTGTTGCCACATGTAGATACCCAAGAGAGAATCAAAGTTAAGAGAATATGGTGTTAAAATAACACCAATGTAACTGTTTTTGCTGAAATGGGTTTTATTTGTATACCCTATGATGTAATTTAAATTGTTTGGGGTATCTATATATGACAAAACTCATGGTGTCATTTCAATACCCCAGTTTTTGCAGTGTAGTGCATGTAAAAGAACCTAGAAAACTTATCATGGAAGAGTAGGGGTTAACCCCGGTGTTTCTGGTTCGCATAGCAAGCACCCTTGTTTACTGGGTTCCTCAGGCTTGCGAGCTATAGTTATAAAGTTCACTTATCTTGGTTTCATTACCAGAAATATAACAATAATTAAAGTGCACGAAAAACATATTTTGTATTGGAGCAATGCACAATGTTCCAATAATAATTACCGGAAGACATGATTTGATTTTTTGTTTTTAAGTTTCACTTTGTGGTTGTATACTTTTTAAAATTGTATTTAAGACAGGAAGATCTAATGGCAAAAAAACTTTCAAAAACTAAAGATGTGATTTAATTGTGGGGACAAAGCAGCTAGACCAACCCATCTCTTCGGAGCATGGCTAATTTGTGACCGCAGACGATGTAATTGTTTCACCATAAACAAAGACTGTCTAATTGCATCATGCGTGTGGCACACCAGATAGTGGCCAGCGCTCGTATAGCATGAAAAACAATAGCTGTGTGAGAAGACAGTGGGTCAAAACAATGTCTCATTTGCATAATGAGTTACGTCTGGCAAGTGACTGTTTACAAGTCTGGGTTTAGTATAGGACCCCGCGTTAGACGTAACCGCTGCTTCGAACACATTTTACAGGTGAAAGGCAAATCATTTATCCATGGTCGAAATAAGGCTTACAACAGAGGTGGCTATGTTTGACCATGGAGGTAGAATTATGGTTTAACATGGTTTCACTGTTGTAATAGATGCATTGTGTTTCAGACTGACGGTCCTAGGGCCCTACTTTTTGTTCAAACCAAAGTTTGAATGTTATAAAAGACCAGTTGCGGAGTGATACACGACGTGCTCTGCGGTCAGTTTGTCCTTGGGAGGCCCGTGACGTCTGCTATCCAAAGTTGGCGTTGGAACTTCGTTCGTGTTTGAAATTCGAGGCATGTGGGTAGAAATATCTCAAGAGTGTCTCACACATTAACTTCTAATGAAAGCTCTCGACAAGAACATCGGCATTTCAACACTTGTAGTTGACGTGGGTTGGAAGGTCCAAGTTCAAGAATTTAGTACTGAACTCACAAGTCTCAAGTTTTTGTACACCATCATCCTGCTAATTTGAAAGTGCCAGGGTCTGTCACAGAGACTCCTCATCCGACCTTCAGAGCTCCTACACCGGTAGTTGTGTACCCATCAACCCCAGCCACACAAGATGACATGAGGGGTCAAGACCAGCGCACAAACAGTCAAAGCTTTTTTGTATCTCTAGAAATATCACGAGAAATGTCACCGTGTCAAACTCCTCGACTGCGGCTGTCAGAATTTGGAATATAAAGGATTGTTGTTGAAAATCTTGCGGATGGTGGCTTATTTTGGATCAGTGTGCGGTGGTTCAATGCGTGTACATTATTTTTTGGATTTGTGCCACCAATGACAAAACTGTGGTACATTAAATTTGTAAAACTTTGTAAGTTCAACTGACAACTGTATTTTAATCTGTGTGGAGACCGGGGCATCTTTGAGCCCACTACTTTTTAATATATATTTACCGACAAGTCTTCATAGTTTCGTTGCTAACTACGAAAAGATGGAGTTCTCTGTACCGCGAGGGATCGAACACAGCGCGTTCACCGGCAGGATTCACGCCGTCCAAAATGCGTCTGCTACGGCGCGGCTCCAACCGACTCACGGTGCCACCCCGTTCTCAATCGAGGATATTTTGAACCGCTGTGCACCGTGCCTACCGACCCGAGTTCTCCCGTGTAAAACTCCCAGAACCCCGTCAGACTCCACTCTCGAGGGCGGAGCGAAAAGTTCACCGAACGCACTAGGTGGTGACGATAATGTTGCCCAAAATGGTGTGAATATTGCCAAATCTGAGACTTGTTTTTCGTTCACTACGCTCCCGTCCGTACCGAAGTGCCTGGGATTCGCCACGTGTACGGCAGCGGCTTGCGTCTGTCGGGAGAGGTGTGTGGACGGCGATAACGACCCGTGGCCATTCTTGATTCGAACTCCAGGTAAGCCCGAAGAAGAAACTTTGTTTCCTTTTCTTTTTCACAGACTCCGGGTGAATTAAAAATTAATTGCTTTTAAACGTAGGGTCATAGAATGGTAAATACTCGAACTCCAAAAATTAATGACCGTAAAAACTTACTTGGTAAGAAGCACTGCAGCTGTTGACAGTATGCCTATAATTTACTTTGAGAAAGGATTTCCTTCGAAGTAATATGGTTTGGGTACTTTTCACGAAAAACATTCAAATCAGAGATTGAATGTTTCTCAGATTTCTGAGGGAATTGGTTTCCGTTCGCGAATGCTGTGGGCGGAGATGCGGTTGGTACCCGCTGTCACCTCGCTAAACGTGGATGGATTCGACGTTCTTGTGAAAATACCGCGACAGCTTTTTTGCTATTCAGCCAAAACTTTCACATGTCACTTTTATTGTATCTCTCTTTACTATGTTGCTTATAAATCAGCATTACGTTGGCAAAAACCAATCCACGACCCTATCCATGTTAAACGCCAATCCTTCACATCCCATAGGTTTAGTAATGTCATGTAACTTTGAAGTTGCCGCCATGTTTTCAAGAACACGTCGACTCTGGAGTTAATACTGTTATCAAGGAAGTCATGTACGGTGAATGTGCTTTCATATACAATTTGCACATAATAAATCGAAATAGGCCATAATGGAAGCATTCAAGAGACAACAAATCAGTCATAATTATGACGTACATGTCATAATTATTATGACTTTCTATTTATAACTTACTATCATAAATGTAATTTTGATGATAATAATAACAGCGTACATTTATAATGCGCCATGTATGTCATAAATGACACTCCTGGCGTAGAAATATTAAACATTGGTGGAGCTTGATGTTAAGAATAATTTTATGAGACCTCAATACCTTGTAAAGTATACAAGGTGAGGTGGCGAATATTGCTGTCAGACCAGCCAGAAACACTGGGGCAAACCCCTTCTCTTTTACGATAAGAGTCTTAGTTCTTGTACGTGCACACAAACCCACACTCTGCTGATCAGAAACACCAGAGCTTGAGTCCGGTACGCTAGACCGCTCTGCCATGACGTCTTAATTGGCACACGTCATAATCATGACCAATGAAAAATCATAATCATGAGTCAGATTTATGACTTAAGCCAATTCCTCTTTGTAAGATATCAAGGGGCTAGGTTTTCAAGTCAAATTTCAACAAAATTACAGAGAGGAAAACTTCACACTTATGACTAAAATAGTAATTAAACTCAAAATAAATAGGGATAATAGTCAAATTAGTTTGAGTGATTTTGTTCAGGTTGATCTTTAAGAGGATCAAGAATTACTTTAGAGGCCTTCTGACTATCAGGCAATCCCAGCTGTAGTTGGGCTGTTCCAACTGTTACACTCAAGTTTGGGATTGGTCCCAACTATATAGGCCTATAGTTGGGACGATCAGTAATTGGGATGAAACAGACATACATACCAGACTGGAGGTGCGGGGGTTTGGGGCTTCCAGTGATACCTCAAGAGCTGCATTAAGTCAATGATTGGTAGAGCTGACAAGTGCCTCTAACAGAACTTGATTTCTTCAATACTAGGGCAGGCCTACACTTCACAATGTACTTTTGTGTCATACGAAAGAACAAGTGATGATGTAATTTCAAGCGGTCTCTGAAAGTCCCAAATATGACACTCAAACAATAAACACGACTTCAAAGCTCGGAGTTTGAAAGTTTCCGGTGTGCAAATGTTTCCGGCGCGCAGGACCGCCTTGGTTGACGACCCCGTCGCTGACCCGAGGCGACCCTTCGCTTTGCTAAAATCCCCCGGTGACAGCTCGGCTTGAGTGTGCTGGTGGTGGTCCCCGTTCGCTCGTGTATCACTACGGTGGTGGATACTTCACGTCGGTCTCTTTTTCTGGTGGCTGTTTATTGGGAAACGGAAATGCATTTGTAAGGAGTTAATGTTTGATTTTCTGGACAGTTTGACAGATCTTTGGCGCGAATACCACTTGCAATTGTTGTTTTGATTTGTCTCCAAGTTCGCCTTTCATCGTCATTCTTCTTTATCCAATGGCGTGTCGTAGCCCTGCGTGAGCACCGTAATCAAGCTCTGGTGTTTCTGGTCTAAAGAGTGTGGGTTCGAGTCCCGGTCTTGGCACTCATGTCCTAGAGCAAGATATTTTACCATAATTTCTTTGTTCTTCGGGAGTGTACGTAAAAAGAGAACCCGGAAAACTTACCTTCGTGGGAGAGTATAGGGGGTAACCCCGGTGTTTCTGGTTCACACAGCAAGCACCCTTGTTTACAGGTTTCCTCAGGCTTGCGAGCTACAGTGATTAAGTTCACCTATGAGGCACCCTTGGTTTTATAATTCCAGAAATATAACAATTTTAACAATTAACACTTTTTTCCTTTTCTTTGTATTTCTGTTTATACCCTTTTCTTACCCTTTTCCATTTTTTTTTTCAATAAACAAACAGGCCTACAACCAAATTGTCAATAATGCTTCAAATTTTAACTTCAGTGAAAACAATCAAAATAGTTTAGGTTTTATCAGGGTTTGTTCATGTCGAGCTTGTTTCGATTGCAGCAATCAATTTTAAGCAGCTGTGTTGTCTTTGGGCACTCGCTGATAATTCGATTTTGGATTGCATTGGTAATAAAAACACTGAACTGACTAATAACTGCCAGATTTAAAGATATTATACAGGATTGGTAAGGATATAACAAAATTGTTCTACTTTAGTCTAGAAGCTTGCTGATTATGAAGTTCATGGGGACTACTAGAACCAATTTTGTGTGTGAAATATTTCCCTCTGAAATGAAGTCATGTTTGAGAAAACTGTATCTGAGAACCTAAAACCATGGATCAAATTGCTCCATGATACAACAACAAAAAGGCAGCCGCTGATGTCTGTTGTTACAGCCAAAATTAGGGCTTTTGTTCACATGTTGAAAATTGTGCTTGGTTTTTCGCTATTTTCTCATGACTTACACAACGGACTAAGCCCAGATTATCACCTTTTTTTATATTTCATGGTTCACACAAAACATGAACACTGCGACTGTTTTGTCAGCTCTACCAATCCTGTATAGTGTATAATACCTTTGAACTCGTGAAGCTTTGTCACTTTTTCCAGATAGTTAAAATGGTACAGGACCAATATTTTAAAGGAATTACTAGACCAAAACAAAGACATCATTTCTGCTCTCGATTCCCACAGCTGGATACTGCATACCGTCTCTCTTTCCTTCCGACACTGCATCAGGGACCCTGCGTAACAGGCGACGGAAGGCACGCACCGTGTTTGTCGACTCACAGCTACGGGGGCTGGAGGAGCGTTTCCAGGCGCAGAAATATCTCTCGACGCCGGAGAGAATCGAGCTGGCCGTGGTGCTCGGCCTGTCGGAAACACAGGTAAAATTGAAGTCAGATAACAACCAATGTTAAGTGACTTGTTTCAATATTGATTGTAAAAGTGTTTTACAGGATTGTATAGCAGACAATAGTCGCATGTTCATGTTTTGTGTGATCAACCATAACTAACATGAAATAACAAACCAGTGATAATTTGGGCTTTACCCGTTGTGTGAGCCAGGAGAAAAATATAATATAATATACACGCCAAATACTTTTCGACTATGCAAGTCATTAATTTGGAGGCAATTATCTGAATATGTGCGAGGCAAGGAGAGCAGCTCATCAAGGGAAATTGTTGAACACGATTTTGGCATGGCAATGTTTTGCAGCAATTACGAAGTCTAGCTGCAGTGAGAAGCGCTAATCTACCCACTGAACCGTTATGACAGTTTCTAATGAAGTCCGTTAGCTGCCCTTCCCATCACATGGCTGTGCCTTCTGACGTTTTAGTTAAGGTTAAACACGGGTCGAGTCCTTGTTTTGTTTACTGCGTTTTTAATTGCAGTAACACTAGTTGTGAACTGAGCGTGTGTTAATTTTCAAATACGGTCTCGTTAGAGTTGCGTGGCCCAATTTTCGCCAAAGGAAATGTTTGTGAATGTTTTCTGTGTTTTGCTTTTAACAAATTCTTACCTCCTGATGCTCTCTCTCCTGTTGTCTCCTGTAAAGACAACGACACCTTTACGTCCCTTAATGGAGTACTGACATGTTGTCACATTTAAGTACGAGCTTCTGCTTGTCAAGCAGAAGCGTATTGTTAATCTTAGTATTGAAGGGTTGGGATCAACGTTACAACCTCTATCCCACAGATATTTTCATGGTAATTGTGCCACCAGTGTGTTCAACCTGGTTTCTCCATCGGGGTGTTTGAGCGCAATACAAGGCTTTCTGCTTGTTCTCACCCATACACCGTTGCTTTGCTGAGATGTCGAACATAGAGCCATTCCAACAGCTTTATTCCACGTGCTACATCTCGTTGGAACTCTTTGACTGTTGCATATTTTGAACCCGTAGGCCTAAGGCGCTACATAAACAGGTCTCACAATTTAAAAAAAAATAAAAAAACTTGTCTGATTTTTTGGCACTAATCGCTTTTATAAGGTGCCGTAGATAAAGTGCTAAAGGTCTATAAAACTAGCTGTAACTTTTCTTCTTCTTCATTTGGTGTGGACATTAATATGAGTTGAATTGAATTGACTTGGATTGTTGAAGACAATTATTTTTTTCTTTTACTCTATATTCAGGTCAAGACGTGGTTTCAGAACCGGCGAATGAAACAGAAGAAAGATTCAACCGGGATGACGGAGACTAAAGACCGGGACGCCAAGAGCTCAACCAAGGGTCAACCTACGGGGAAGAAACGAGGCAAAGTCACCGTTGATGACTCAGATATCATAGCTATAAACTAGATTATACAGTGTCGTCTACAGAGAGCCTAGTCGTCAAAGAACTGGGCTGACCTCGTCCAAATACTTAGGGCATTGTGTATTAGCTGTGGAATTGTAATAGGTCTTGTGCATCTACATACATATCTGATCGCCCACGTGCTTTCCAAACTGCCATTTTGGTGATCACTTCCACATAAGAAAAGTAAACGAGGTTGATGTCATCATCGTGAATATTTGACAGATTCAAAGAGAACTTTGTTATCATGGAGCCCATGTCCCCTAAGGAATTAGTGTACCCAAGCTATACTTTGATAATAATTATTTGTATTTTGATTTAAAAGAGGTCTTTATTCTCAACACGTGCGTCAGCCTTATCTACAAGTACATTGCGCATTAACGTAACGCAAAAGTACTGTTCTGTTCAAAATTGTGTCTTGCATCAGATAAATTGTAACAGTTACACACAACTCAAATACGCACTGGTCATCTGCTGCACTGATGGTCACAGAAAGAATGCACTGGTCGATGATGTCATGTGCACAAGGTCTATGCTCAGGGTTAGATGCAGATAGCCACAGCCGCAAAGTGGACATGGCTTACAGCTTTAAGCCACTAGAAAGAGAAGTTGACTATTGTAATGATTTTGGCATCAGAGTTACGTGGAGTTATGCGGTTTCGGCTCAGTCCTGGCTACAACTCTGGCTTAAGCTTTTGGATCCCTCCGCATTTAGAATTTGTCTGTGTTCATTGTTCCACTTTATTGATTCATAAATACAGTGGATTCGGTTGCTGTTTATTATGACACAAAGTTCATTATGTAAACCTGTAAATTCTTACTGTAAATACTTTAATGTTTGTAGGAAATCGTTGGTACCCAGTAATCAGCCTCCAAAAAGCGCATTGGCGGGTGCTTGGTTGAGTCGGTGAGGGAAACATTTTAGGAACAACAATTTGAACGAAATAATGTTATAAAAGATAACACTGTAAAACATTAGTCCAAAGGGTTGACGCCGAGCAAATTAAAAAGTTTATCCATCTTACCTCAACGATATTACATAGTGAAAGCACATCCGGTTGTTTATTTTTCATATCCATGTAGTTTTTTTTAAGTTGGGGAAAGGAGAATAAGTTACTTTTCAAAGTTAACTTCAGATAATATGTTTACTTTCTTTGCATGTGTACTATTAAATGCATATTCAATCTAATCCTGTGTGGAAGTTTTCTACAAATAAACATAAACAAAGCTGGGAAGGTCTTATCAAAAAATGGTGGTCGTTGTTTCGTTGTCTCGTTTTCGTTGTCGTCGTTCAGTTTCGTTGTTGTTAATGTTGCTGTGGCTGTTGTTCTTGTCTTCTTTGTTATCGCCATGTTGCTGCTGCTGCTGC
>CM021546.1:9331823-9342831 GCA_010994315.2 Pisaster ochraceus | reverse complement strand
AAATTATTTGTTTAATTTTCACAAAGTGGATTACGTGTTTTTGGAAGTAGCTACTAATGAACACAGCGGTAAGAATGACAACATGTTGACGTTTCCGTACAGATGAATAAGTCAGCTTTATTTTCGTCTCAAAAAACAACACAATAGCAAGCGGTATCCAAAACAGCAGCTTGAAGTAGTTTGATTTCAAAACTTTATCAGAGCACGGAATTTTTGGATGTGCGGCATCAAGTCAATTTGTGAGACCATTAACGATATCTTTGCAACTTCTTGAGTAAAACTGGTCACTATGTGTACGGGGAAAAAGACAGAAACACGTTAAGACGATGTGGACTCGCACAGAATCCCCAACAAAACATAAATTATGTTATTATTTATTCATGTGATTACAAAAATCTTGTTCACTTTGATTGATGAAATTTCGCATTTTTACTTGGATGGCGTGGTTATTGAAAACTGGGGGTGGAAATTAAACCAACAGTCAAAACGTGTTTGTATTATCTAGACGGAAAGCGAGAGACAGAAAATGTTATTAGTTTAATTTTTTGCCTTCATTTTCCAAGGTCCCTGACTTCGTATAATTTAATACCACGGTCATGTTTACTGTATGTCGACCGACATCATTTGCCCGGGGGCACACAATCACAGCAAAATACCACACACTTAGCTTTTGAATCCCCCCACGCATCATTGTTAACGGCCAGTTATATTGATATTTGCCATAATACACGAAAAAAGAACAGCTATTTTGGTAGTTGATGGCGGGCCGGGGTTTCTTTGTAACGATACACAAACCTTTTGTGCAGTGCTTTTTATTTGCTGCATTGTTGAGCGCTCCGTTGGTCGGAAAAGGCTCGTAAGCTCTAAAACCCCGTCAAAACTTTCGGGAATAAAAGAAACTAAGGAGGAAATACCTTCCTTTTTGTGCGTTTAGGGTGGAGGATTTGGGCTTAATAGGATGCCTCTTTGGGCACTGCAAAAACATCGATATAACTTTATTTTGCAACGAGTACAAATAAATACTTATGAATTTTTACGGATAATGTTCACATTTATGTGCAAGTTAGAGTGGTGGGGCTTATTACGCGCCATTTTGGACGCCGCAAAAACAACGATATGTTTTGTATTTTGCTCTGAGCACACATTAATAAATACTTCTGAAATTTCACAGATAACGCTTCACATTTTAAAAATCAAATGATCACAGAGACAACTGCAAAATTTGTTTGTGCATGGTGGATGACAACAGACGTGACATAATGTCAGAACCCTGAAATTTCATTGTTACTATTTACAATCATTTTAAAATTTTAATTAGCTATACCACTGATCATTACGGGTATTTTAATTCGTGCTATGCCATAAAAACGCTTACAACATTCTCGAATCAATAAAAATAGCTGTTTAAAAAAACATATGATATACATATATATATATATATTTATCAATACTGGCGGTCAAATCGGCCAAAAATGAACCTAGCATCCACCAAGATAGCATAAACACGAATTTGTAATAATATTTAGTACTCTGTCACACCACGAAACATAATTTCTTTTTGAACAAGCCGTTTTCGAGTTGGGTGGTTCCCATTCACAACGGACCTAACAAGTTCCCTTTCTCCCGTCTGTCAAGTTTAACGATAACTGTCAATTGGGTAACAATGGCACAAACCCAATCCGGGAGACATTTTTGTTGGCCGTTCAACTTTGGCCATCGTCCAATTTTAAGCTTTTATACTGGGAAATATTGTTCAATAACTTGTCTTTGTTGAAGCATTTTCAGCTGGGTACCGCTCAACGTCAATGGACGAGATCAAACTGATTTTTTCCCTGGAAACCTCATTCTGCTGAGCAAAACTTGTATCTGCTTAGCGTGTTTTAGTGCCCACTCATGGCTGAATCGTTTCACAGATTCAAATGTTTTGGGCCGTTAAATTACCCAAACTGTATAAAATCGTAGGGAATCCTTTCTCAAAATAATAGTTTAATTAACAATTGCAGTGCTTCTCACCAAGTAAGGTTTTAAGTCATCTACATTTTGACCCTACTTTTAAAATGTCTACGTTCAACGCCTTATTTTGAATGTAAAGGGAATCGCATTATGTTGGAGACAATCATCTTTTCTTTTCTTTACCCCCAGCAAATGGAATTTCAAAGGGAAGTGCCGTGTTTGATCCTGACCGTTCCCCTTTGTTGCAAGCAGAGCCAAATAGGGCGCCACCAACCGGCCTGGAGTTGCTCACCGGGGTTTCTGAGTGGTATCGTCTGAGATGCCAAAATGGCATCAACACCGCCGTCAGACCGACTGCCAGAGAAGGGAGGGAGGAAACGGAGACACATCTGCCGAGATTGGAGCTCTTTTGCCGGCCATGGTTAGCAGCTAAACCCGCCCAGCAGACGATTCTTTTTACGGAGACTAGCCAAAGCTCAGCCTCTCCAAAACTGTCTTCGAATGGGGAAGATTCCCCTAAAGTGCATGACAAAGTGGAAATACAATCACCACAGGACCCAAACAAAATTGATGTTCACGCACCGCCTTCTTGCCCAACCGAACAACACCTCGTGGTTGGCAATGACGAGAGGAGGGAGGGCGCACTCTCTCCTGTACAGTACGTCTCCAGATCTCGCTCCATCAGTGGCAGTGATGAAGATTCAAGCTTAGATGGCGTTGACGTGGGTAACAAGAGAAAACATGCCTGTACAGAAGAAACAATCCCTACCGTTCAACCAGACTGCTGGCAAGTCTCCAAAATATACGTTAGTGATCCGTACAGTCTAGTGGTTAGAATTAAAAAGAACAACTTGCGGATAAGCAACGATCATCAACACAGCACGAACGTGGGTCCACAAAGAAGCAGCGACCAAATCACTGTAGGAAACACTGACATCGTTTGCCATGAAAGTGATGGCAAATTTGAAGAGACAGCCGAGTCTGAAAAGAACAATGTCTATCAAACAAGACCTGTGAACAATCGTCTCGACGAACGAGCGAACTACCGTGCCAATGAATTATCTGAAATAAACCCAGACTCTACCCCTAGCCCTTCCCCCGTCAATGCAAATGAAGAGCATCGACACTTGTCTGCAGAGCAGAGCACCCGTCCAAAGGAAACTCCCAGTGTGAGATGTAGCGTGACTAATAGCTCCACTTCCAGCAACTTGGCCAATATGCCCACGGCGCATCTGCCACTGCGCAAGAGGCACAAGAGATCTTCAATCTCACTCAATCTCAATGCAGACGAGACTTCAACAGTTCCACTCCACACAGTGATGACAGTGCCTACTGTCCCGCCAAAAACTCCACCAAGCAATAGAGCAAGTATTGAATCAAATCATGAAAATGTCTGTATCCGTAAGGACGAGCTTCTGCATCTGAAGTCAGACAATGTGGTTCAAACTTTCAGCACGGATGTACAACCGAGCATCGCCGAGTGCGCTTCCATCGATGAAAGGTCGTCAGAATGTAGAACCACAGTTGATGAGAAATCAGTTGTCACGGCAGCCGGAAGTCCATCAATTTCAGGATCGTCATCTGACCTCAGTGGGGAGACTAGCGAGTTGTCCCCGTTCACTGGTACCCCGAGCAGCGGGTCACTTCGCACGACACCTGACCAGTCGTGTAGTCTTACAGATCAGCCGCTTCTTTCCCCGCATACACAATACGATGAGCTTGAGGTCGATCGGCAACCTGCTGCTTCAACATCGCCAAATGAAACTCGACATCAAAGTGCCTCTTCCCTGCTGAGCCACCACTTGCCCGAATCATCCCATATTGGCCACCAACAGATGTCCAGTACGCGAAACCTCTTCAACATCCCATCTTTACTGCCCCAGAACTCCCCTCAAATGCACCCTCATGCTACTGATCCGTACCGGCAGATGCCGATCCCTTTCCCGTCATTCCCTCACCAACGATTTCCAGTTGACCCCAGATTACCCATCATACCACCGCTGACCCCAGCTTCCGGTCCTCTCCGTCACCAACCACCTCATTGCTACCACGATGCAAGTTCCCAACGCGGAGGTGCCACTCACCGGTTGCATACCTCAGCCGACAGTCTTTATCCATCCTTACCCTACCATCTCCAAGAAGGAAGTCCAGGTTTTCCCTCACCCCATGCCCGACCTGCATACCCTTTCGTCCCGTACGTCCCACAGAGCTCAATGCCTCCTCCACCACATCCTTTGCAGGTGAAAGACAGCCGTTTTCATCACCCCTCACCAGTTGCAACTCCTTATGTTCATTCCCCACCAGTTGCTCATTCACCCTCCTTTCCTCGACCTCCCTTCATGCCACTTTTAAACAACTCCACGGCAGCTCTGAGATCAGCTCCAGCCGAGATCATTACAACTCCGAATACAAACATTTCAGCAACTTCTCCTCCAACAATTCAGCAAAGTTTGCCTACAACTACGCATGCTCCAACTTCAACAGCCACTCTCAGCCAATCAAACGGTCACTACGCCCCCTTGAAGCGCGCTCCCGGTAGGTCGAGACACAGCAATCATCTCTCAAGTGGGGTCACTATGGGTGACGGGTCATTTCTCTGCGAGGTGTGCAACAAGGTGTTTCCACTGCAGAGACTCCTGAATCGCCATATGAAATGTCACAGCGCCCTCAAGCGGTATAACTGCGCATTCTGCAATAAGGGGTTCAACGACACGTTTGATCTGAAACGTCACGTTCGAACACACACAGGTAAAGTGTTCAAATTTCCGTAAAAACCTAAACCTTTTTCAGGAATTTCGAATTTACCTTATGCATTGACAGCATCACGCCGCCATCTTAGAAGTAAAACGATGTGAAACAATGGAAAACGCACATCTACGCGCAGCGTATAGGATCAGCCTTTGAGCAAAACACTTTTGACCTCCAGCTGAGGGCGCCCTACTCAAATGACGTCATATCATCAGGTCTATACCAAAACATTGCGTACATTTATGTGCAGTGCCCTGTGATTATATACCAAGTGAAAGCTATGAACGACCTTGCTCTGGGAAGTCTTGCTTTACAAAACTACTTCTTTCGAATTTTAAGTGTTTCCACGCCCACTTGTTCCCAAAGATTTGGTTCCAAAGAAACTGGATTGTAAAGCGAACTGGATCTGTAAACCTTTTGTTCTTTTCGTCTAAATACGTTTTGTCTGTATTTGGCCGATTGAATAGTGGTCAAAACAAAATAGAAAAGTGAGGGTTTCAAGGGCATATTCATTTTTGAGATGTACTCTTTTTCCCATTAGATAGCGAGTCGTGAAATTAGAAAAGTCTCTAATATTACGTTAAAACTGTGTGAAAAGCCATTGTTTTTAACCTTTCCCTTGTGAATTTTGTCCAAATCAAAAAAAGTTCAATTGGGTCATATGTTTGTATAGGTTATTAGTATTAGTTCATTCCTGAAAATCTATGATAATCAATTTGATTTTGACCTCTGGACTGACGTAAAAATTCTTCTTTGGAATGTACAAATTCATTTGCTTTTGTTATCCAATGAAGCCTTGTTTCGAATTTCGCTATGGAAGAGTATAACATAAAATGACATTGCCTCCTTAACAAGAGGTTAGAGACTTGAGATTTCTTACACTTTCACAAAGACTCAATCTAGGCCTATTAGAAAATGAGTGCATCATAAAACTGAATTTGACCTTGGAACCGTTAACTAGTAATACTTACCCTCGGCTTACCAAGAGAATTTCCCGCCAAGACTTCTTATGAAATGTAAGCCGACTTCCTGGTTTCAGGAAGGCATCTTGGCGAGATAGCTTTTCAGGACAAGTCGATATACTGTAACAAATAGGACGACTTGGTGAGATAATCTATTTTCTTCATGCATAAGTGGTATGGCACTTCCGGAGCTCCGTAGTTACATTATCACTTATGTTTACTTTTCTTGTTCTGTTCCATTGTGTACGACTCATAGGTGTCCGGCCGTACAAGTGCCAGCGTTGCAACAAGGCGTTCACCCAGCGTTGCTCCCTCGAATCACACTTATCCAAAGTTCATCGTCTTCTGCACGACTATCAGTACAAGCAGCGACGCTCCAAGGTTTTTGTCTGCGAGGAGTGCGGACGAACCACCGAACAGGCCGAAGACCACTACGAACACATCCGAGACATCCACCCGAACAGTGTCGAGCTGTTGAAGTTCCAGGAGAAGATACAGTTCCAGAAGCTACTGCGCAGAGAAGACGGGGCGGCATCACCCACCTTCAGTGAGTCTGGTTCCGATCCGATGTCCGGATCATCTTCTCCTGTAAGGGTGACATCCTCTGTAACGGCAGTACCGAGTACGAACTGTGGGTTGGTATCCGTGTCGCAAAGGCCTGGGGATGAAGGTAAAGCTAATTGTGGGGACAAGGTAGACACATCAATCACACTTTTATAATATGTACGTTCAAATGTGAGACTTCAGTCGCTAGTTGGCAGTAGTCTTAACGCTTAAAGTTTCATTGTTTACGTAGTTCGGAGCATTGGACAATGGTTGTCCCAACTAATCGTCCCATTTGAGTTGAGACCGCTTCCATTTGTAATGGTTACAGTTGGGACGACCTACCTATAGCTGGAATTGCGTGATACTGCAATCAGTCAGTGGGCCTTCAAAGTAATTTTCACTCATCTCAAGTTTCCACTGACTTTAAGCTTGCCAACCTGGCGTCTCCGGAAGTCTCTATGAGTACCGTATAACGTAAGTGTGATTCAGATGACCTTTGAACTTTGAACGCCTTATGGCTTTGACTTATCATTAGGCCAAAGCCATAGCAACAACTGTTTAATTTCGCCATAAAAGCCTTATAGAAATATGGCGTCGTCCAGGCAACTTTTGTTGTCAAAGTTTACGAATGGATATTGTTGATTCGGTAATGATCTGATTTCAAAGTAATGTTTTAAACTTGTTTGTATTATTACACAGTGTATTTGCCAATTTTACAACCTTGAAATAATTGAAATAATTCCTCAACTTTGTAGGTATGTTGTTTGCTATGAAATATTTAACTTTTTAACAAAAAGAAAAAAGAAGAATACGAAAAGATTAATGTAACGATCAAGAACTCGAGTAAACTAAAATGTGATATTTAACCATTGTTTCTTCCTTCCGTCCGGATACGTATATTTTAAATCAGTACATAATATAAGTAGTAAGATATTTCACATAAAATACTTTAATGTTAATATTTCACCAATCCGTCCAAGTGATAATATTACCAGACCGATACTATATAAGAGTCCTTATCAACTCGTAGTCTCCATTCCAAGCAGTTTTTCCGTCCTAACTGGTTTCCAAACAATCAAAGCATGCAAACAATTGTGCCAAGTATTTATTAAATATATTTGTATATACATGTACTAAGCAAAAAGGTGCAGGGCACCAGCGATCTTATTAAGGATGGTAACACTCTGTTCGCGTCTAAAGCTTATGTAATTATGTGTTTTTTAAACGTTTTAATGACTGTTTTCGAAACCTCTGTTGGGCTTTCGAGTACCAGTCACAGATAGTACGTGTGGCATGGTATTTTTGTTTGTAACCTATACACTGCCAAAACCATGTTAAAATTTACACCATTGGTGTTGTCATATTTATAGATTTAAAAAAATAATCAACATTTACAACATAGGGTTTAAAAATAACACTAATTCCTGCCAACACAATTACTCTGGTGTTATTGTAGCACCCTATGGTTTTAATTTTGAGTTTCTATAATGTGACAACACCCATTGTGTAAAAGTAAATAACCCAGTTTTTGCAGTATTGGAAAGCATATTTTTGTTGCTTATCCACTTATGTACTTAATAAGCAGCTCTATAAAATTGGGCCCTGAGTTGTGTGAGTAGAGAACTGTGTTGTAGCATGTACAAGGTGTAGGGAACCAGACTCGTAAGCCACCATGCAATGCATACCCAAGCAGCGGACGATGTGAAGTACGACCTAGGGCAATATCATAGCACTGATCAATGGTAAGCAAATTTTCGTTCTAACTAAAGCAGAAAGATTTGCTTAAGCGTAAGCGTATTTCACGGGCTAGCAAGAAAAATAGACAGCAGCCAGATTGCACTTTCACCGTGGATTTGCATTGTTACGCCTTTTATTTTCTAACAGTAAGCGCCGGAATTGGTTGCGGAAGCTCGCGCAGTAAGCACAAAATTGGCCGCTAAGCAGCTCTATGACATTGGGCCAAAGTTGTCGCAACTCTCGTTGTAATGCTGTATGGTGTCAAGCGCCACCTTCCGGCACAATGGCAAAACCAAACTCAAACAACAAGTTTGTGGATGTTTTATCGCACAACAACTACATTTTAATTGTATATAAGAACTCTGGGGTGCTGCAATTCAACCGACATGGGAGATTAATCTCTGTATACTTTTCATTAATTGTTACACATTTCATTCTAATAATTTCACTTGATTTTGAAAAGTTTTTTACAACACGTCAAAAGACTATGCAAGTCTCGCGCATATCGAAAAAACGAGAAACAACCCGAACGAAGACTATATTTTTCTATGCAATCAAATCTTCTTTTACAATTCTATTTGTATATATTACAAATTGTTTGTTAAAATTAAGATTGAAACAGAATTAATACTTTGGATGAGGATGTTTATTTTTGCCGGCCCGAATTTGTGCCACCACTACATCGGTTTAATGATGAACGTCCGTTGGGCAAAATTCTTAATTGTTATCAAGCAACCGGAAACGGAGGTTAAGTCTTATTCTCGAGTTTTGTTGTTGTTAATTTGTTTAATTAAAATTTTATTTTTTTCAACGATTTGATAAAATCTTTGTAGCCATAAATTAGGCCTATATGCCAAACTAAAGTGTTTGAAGAAACAGAATCGTGCACACTTAAATTGGTCTCGGAAAATCGAATACGCGTAAGACTTGCACAGTCTATGATGGCGACACACTGACGAAAATTCTTGACTCTTGTGGTATAAACAGAGTAACAACGTTCTACACAAAACATGTGTTAGGACTTTTTTATATTTGCAAAAAAAAATTCACGTGTTTGTACAGTTGTATTGAAATATTTGAAAGGGTCAAATCAATGAAACGGCAATTTTTTTAAACTATGGTAAAACATTAATATTATGTGGTTTTGTGCTTGTAAGTTGTGATTGGTGATGCATTTTAGACGTTTCTTTTCTGCACCTTTTGTGGGTTGTTAGAAGTCTTGTTTGTTTTGCACTGGTAGTTTAAGCATTTATTTCCAATATTTATGTAAAAATGTGCTACACGAAGTTCGCGACGTCTGTATTTTTTTCGGATGTAATGGCTTTTAGCTGACATGAGATGACTTTGAAATTGTCGACAATATACGTAGCTCATTGACTGATATTACAAACTCGAAACAACACACAGCTCTTTGTGGCAGTCACTCTGTAGACATTCCACTTTGTGGACAAATCATATTCTTCCACAATGTAAACAACACTGTGTGGACGTGCGTATAAAGTCCACGTAGTATTTAAAACCCTGACTTGTGTGGACTTCTTTTGCTCTCAGGTTCACACCTCGTATGCTTACCATCGCAGCTCTGTATTACATACACTCTGTGGACATTCCTTATTCTGTGCATTTACGGGGAAAAAACTTCAACTCTGTAAAAACACCATGTGGACGTGTGTAAGTCTACTTAGTGTTTCAATTCTTTACATTGGGTGGACCTCTTCTGTTCTCAGGACAACCATTCGTATGTAACGCTTAAACGCGTTATCTCACCATGGACACGAGTTCCTATTAGTAAGTTATACATACAAAATGTCCACTTACAAAATGTTTGTTGTGTGAACTGGTACGTGACCCGTGTTTTACAACAACGTATTCCGGGTCAGCACCATTTTCCCAATGGCCAAAAATGCTTCTTTTTCCATAATTACAAGTCCAGTAATTTGTCTTTAATCTTATAAATAGATATGGTGTTATTAATAATATTGCCGTCCATAATTATGATACATTATTAATTTATTCTTTCGTACAGATACCACATTTTGCATTAATGACTTCCGTCCATTTTGTTGTTAGGTCGATTTACTTTAGATTGGTGTTGTGGTTGTTAATGTTGTTGTTGTTGTTGATGATGTAGATTTAGTGCATGTTTATACATGTATATGAGTTCTTCTCGTGCAATTAAATATAATTATTCTTGTATACTTCTCAACAAAACTTGAATATATGTCTGTATAGTGTAAACAACTATTGTTAGAAAAAATGTCGAACGTTTTGAATGCATATACATTTTTTAAGCAAACATTGTTCTTGTTTTAAGCTCCATAGAGTTTTGACGCCACTGTGGCACAAATAAAAAATAAAAAGGTCTTTCGCTGCAATAAATTTGTGTGATTTTCTGTTTTTCTTTCTTCGCAATTTGTCATTAATAAAATGTTGCTGGTTAAAACCGAAGGCGATTTGGTCGGGTACCGAGCTCTAATAAACATTATCTGCCCGACTGGCCACAAAAGAGCTGATGCATTGGCGTCATCCATGCCATCTTAGAGGTAAACCGATAACAAAATAATAGAAACGCACACTTTTGAAAGTGAGGCAAACAGGATTGGCCAATGAACAGCCCCCTTTTGATCTCTAGGTGAGGGCGCCCTACTTAAATGACTTCATGTGCATAAGGTCTATATACATGTAAATATTATTCCTGCCTGTGCCCATGTAGCATTCGTTGCTACTTGGCAATAAACATTCATAAGTTCTGCATTGCAAGTAAAGCAAAATTGAAAGAAAAAAAAATTGGTGAAATAAAGATAACAAAAATGGGAAAATAATCTGCTTCTGAAGGCCTTGTTCATTTAGGCATCTATACTCACTGACATAAAGCTATGCTTACAATTTAAATAATCCGTAACAATCGTCATTCTTGCCTTACACAATGTACATGTACATTTGTCTAATGGGAAGTGACGTAGAGGTCACATCATTATTTTGTGTCACTGTAGTTTGGTATTCGCTGTCTAAATTAATCGAATTTTGCCTTGAAAATTAGAGTTACAGTTCAGTGCATTATG
>CM021546.1:9301930-9312198 GCA_010994315.2 Pisaster ochraceus | reverse complement strand
ATAAATAATGATTAAAGATAAAACAAATTGTACAATTTAGTCCATAACAGTAAATAAGGTGTCTCTTTCCCCAATACTCATTCTTAAACTTTACTCGAGAAGATTAACAATTAATTAAATCAGCGGCTTAATGTTTTTTATTTATTCATAATTTCGTATAATATTTAATGATATTCGGTACTGACTTGGAATAAGAGTTGGAACCAATACATCCAGTTGTCCACGCAAAACTTAAAATTGCATTTTATATACTTTTTATTATTTATATAAATAATACTAATTGTAACATTGTGCTTATGAATGCGATTTTGTTAGTGACATTGATTACCTCATTCTACCGTATGTAAAAATGATTTGATATTTGTTTTAAAGTATTACTATTTTTGCAGGGAAATATTCTATTTTCTTTTTTGTGTCAGGGAATAAAAACATTTAACTTCTAATAACCTTATGAAAATTGATCATGCTGAGTAAGTTTGTCTCAATGTGTAACGGTGTGAGGATTATTTTTCAAAATAAACAATCTTATTTAAATCCTATTTTAAAAAGAAGAAAACACTTTGTTGTCTGCAAATTGAGTTAACTGTTTTTGTGTTGATAGTATGTTTTCGCAAATGTATGCCAATCATGGTTTAGTCGCCGTTTTGTCATCAGGGAAAAAACTCTTCCTGTATGCTTGCTAGAGCGTCATTAAAACTGTGCTGTAGTACTAGAGTGACTAAATGGGGTGCCATACTCATGATGCAACGAATTCAGGAGAAAACGCATTACGTATTTCGGGGTAAGACATTCGAAGCCGCTTGGTGGCAGCAGACAGGATCGCGCAATCGTTTTGTGAGTTGTACCATAGAGCAAGGTCCTTGCTCTATGGTTGTACACAAGCTCAAAATTAAGTAAAAGTATAATTGTATCCATTATGCCTGCTTCAAGCTACCTTATCGCATACAAGCAAAGGCAGCTGGTCACAACATTTTAATGATGTCCATTAATTAAGACATCATTGTCAACAAGTTTCATTGGCTGTCGGCCTCGCTTGGTCCTTCATTGTTGGTCCGTAGGTATCGACACTCTCGCAGTTCGCGCATCATGTCTCTCATTTGCATGTCCTGATCGTCAACGTTCCCGGATGCGTGACCCGGAAGTGATTGCGCCCTTTGTAGAGGCGGTTTCTTAACTGTCTTTTTGTGGACTAGGGCGTCCACTTCCTGTTGGTTCAGGTTCTTTAGTTGTGATATGGACCTTGGCTTCTTCTGACACGCAGCCACGCCGGCGGTTGCAGCGCGGCCACCCATCAACGTCACCGGGCAAGATACGTTAGCGGCTTGAGGGACATGCAGCTGCTCTGACCCGCTTGTACTGTTCGATAGTGCACGGTGACGTGACCCCGTGAAAGGCGTACGGGAAAATGAACCCGACCTCTCCGAGGCCGCTGAGACTGGTCTCTTGGAACGACTTTCCTCCATCTCACTTACGCATCAATTGCTTGACATCATGAAATAGCCGTTTACTTTTAATAGGCAAGACATAAGAGTCAATCCAATACATTCCCAGACAAATGAAAAATTCCCGAGTGTTCTATGTTCAATAGAGTATAAGCTGGAAATGTTAAACAACTGAAGATGATGTTTGTGTGCTTACGTTATAGACAGAAAGACCATTCGTCAAATTTCGTCAAAAGTATTGTTCACTAGTGCACCTAATGTTGTTATAACGCTCCAGGGCAGCATCGGTACCCCCATGCTTCAACCATCAACAATCTACACTGAATTCCTACTATCTGTATAATGTGATTATGCTCGAGACAGAGTTATCATCAGAACTGGATTTCAGATATTTGCCCAATGCACTGGGCAGTCAATACAAACAATCATCAGAACTGAATCTAGGTGTCCATCAGTACTAGCTTTACCCCTCCGCGGTAAAATGTACATCCCTTCTCACACCTCTGGAGAAATTGACAGTTAAAAACCTGCAACCTTGAATTTCGTATAGTTCTGTGTCTACTTCAGCATTTCTTTATGGATCCTCATGTCGTCATATCATAGATTTCTTCGAGATGTAACCGTTCACATGCAGCACTCAATCAGAGAGGTGGCAGTTATTCATTGACAACATCCATTAGCCAGAGCAGACGATAACATCGCTGTTGTTTGGCTTCGCGCCTTTTTTCTGCCAGCACAGACGACCGTTGAGTGTGTCTCCTCTTGAAAATGATATAAATTTGAGTTACAACATCTGCTGCCTGTCTATTGGTTCATTTCGTGCGAAACCTTTATAATTATCCAATCCTGTGCGGGCTTTTATAGATGTAGTTCGAATAGCATCTTTTTAATGCGTATCGTAGAAAAAAAATGCTTTGACGAGCTGGACATGTCTCTCAGAATAGATGGAAATAATCCAGGAGGAAAGGTTGGTAAATATTGGCACAATGATGTAAAATGATGTGCAGGGCGATCTTATATTGCCATCCACCAGTCTGATGCTGTACATGTATATGGCGTGGCGCGTGATTACATCGTCGCATGCCACTGTTGTTAGTCTCTGGATAACGGCCGTTATCAATTCGTAGATTTTAAGGCGGGAAAGTTTACACTGCACGCACGCGGCTGATGCCCGTATTTCTGTGCGATAGTTGTATTTGTTTGTGACGCATGTTTACACCACGGGGTGTCGTGTAATGATACCATGGGGGTGAAAAGCATCTGCCACCGGTTGCTCATGACAACACAATGATAAACAAACGAACGAGCGAGCGAAAGAATCGCGACTGTTTCATGCTGACACTTCCGACAATAATGTTTTTGTATACTCTTCAAATTCCCGGGTCAGAATTGAACCGGATTCTAGCTCCCAGGGGCCTGACCAATGTCTTGGTCAGGTCGACCCGAAAACTAGTTTAAAAAAAAAAGAGTTTTGACACGGATCTGGGTCAGTTTGACCATAGAGCTCTATGGTTTGACCCATTTCTGTGTATTTTTGACACGGATTCCGGGTCAGGGTCGGACCCCAAGAGTCAAATCTGACCCGGGAGTTTTTAGATTATGCTTACATTTCATTTACTTCCAATTCAATTTGATTATAACTCCTGCAAAACATGTTCGCGTGCCATGATGTCACCTTCAATAAGATTGAGTACATTGTGTTATTTCTAGCACGCTGAACGAACAAATTACTTGTATATTATAAACTGCGCGGATGAGCCGTTTTGATAGTAGATCGATTGGCAAATAGATAAATTCTAAAAGATGTTATTTTTTGCATCGGGGATAAAGAATGTTATTTGATTTTTCCCTTACACCGATGTGTATTAAGCAATGTATACTCAGTGCTTTCCCGAGCCCTGTGGAAAAAAACCTGGGAGAGCACTGAGTTCACAGTGCTTAACACACAACGGTGTAAGGGAAAAATCAAACAAAAAGATGAATTCTAGAAAAAACACTTTCAACAAAGGAAGACAAGTATGATAGCTTTAAAGGGACATCGAACATATTTACGTAAATATTCACAGTTTGTGCCCCTAACCATGTGATGAAAGTTCGAAGATAAAATTACGCTTTCATTGTTGTGGCAATGTGCCTTTAAAGGAAATTTTTACCTTTGTGTCTTGGGACCGTTCAATTGTTTTGATCCTATATAAATGTAGATATAAAATAAAACACACCTGTAAACATTTTATTTCAAAAGATGATAATGTTTTTGAGAAAAATCTGGAGCGGTTTTGTCCACGCAGGAAGAATAATCCGTAATTGGAATTCACGATTTGATAAACGCATCTGACAGTAACGTTTCTCAGATTCAAATTTTTGGGAGACAAAAACTGATATCTTCTTCCATAACCACAATACTTCGAAATGAAATGATTCTCAAAGTGCTTTATACTATTGAAAGCTGCTGTATGCTTCTAACAAAGTAAGTTTTTATTGCCACTGATTTTAAGAGTAATTACCAAACGTATACCTTCCCTTTAATGATATAAGCTTGGATTTTGCCACAAAGACAGATTGTGACTTGAGAAAGATATTTGGCTATAACCATCGCAGATTATTCCTTCGGATAAAAATATAGATAGATAGGTAGCAATAGCAGGCATTTTGTAAATTGTAAAAATTGCTTGTTTTGCCGCGAATTTTTGTTTTTCAAATCACAAATCTCCGAATGCCCTATTACCAAATGTCTTTCAACTGACATACTTTGATTGTGTGCCAAATTCCATGCTTTTATCACCAAAGGTTTATTTCCCCAAAATATTCCCCGTACCTGCCATTCCGGGTTATTTCAGGTTTATAGGAACGCCATATTACGAAGCATAGCATCCCTGGATCTACGTAGAACATTTGCTAACAATTATTTCACAGTAAATTAAATACATTTGGATGAGAATTGCATGAAAGAGCCGTAGACATCAGTCTTTGGTTCTTTGGCTTTTCCAAAGCGACAAGAGGAAATTGGATTTGCGAGGTAAACTTCGATTTTTCTGGCGAGCCACTGACCCGTTTTTGTCAATGTTTAGCGCAGTTTCCGGAGCCCATTGTTTGCAAGTGATCTTTTTATCTTTACTTCACAGTAAGCAGTAGTATGGTGTCTCTGAATGGACATTGCACAATTCTATTTACGGAAATATTTCCTTATGTGTTCAAAGTTTTGCCCTAGGTGACAAAACTTTATGAAAATATTTAACGTATGTATTCAAAGTGGGGCAAAACCGTGAATAGACTTGACTCCAAATGATTGAAATGGTAGACGCGCATTGTTCGGAGGTTTGTTCCGACCCTTGCATAACGCCAAACGCTGCAGGTACGCGGAGGTCACGTGCACGTTTTTACGCATAAAGAACAGCTATCGTTCAATGACCTGCCTCCTTTTGGCCTCAGGGATAGCGCTTTTTGACAGTGTGACGTCTTATGCAAAGGGCCTGTACTTAAAATATTTCTGCGTTGTACGATGTTTCTTTAGAGCTTCCATAATGTTATGCGTTGACTTCTTTAGCCTTACATTTTACTTGATTTCGTAAAACCCAATCTTGGCCCAATTGACTGGACCCTGCTTATCGTAAGCAAAAAAATAAATAAATAAATAAACAAATAAAAAGTGCTTACGATAGCAGACAAATCTTTGCTTAATCTAAACGTACCTCACTGGTTAGCGTAATTTTACAAGTCATGTGCTTACTGTCATGACTAAGCTTTTAGCGTAGGCCTACACATTATTAGCGTAGACATTTGGCGATGAATAAATAATGTTTTAATGACAGCTTTTTATTTATCTGTGCCACGTTTGTCGTACCTTTCTGCGGTTTTCATTCGAAGTAAGATCTGGAAGGGGGGCTCCAAAGTCACATTAAGTGTTGTGATGAGCTTATTTTCCAATAGAGAGAGTTCTCATTTACAGGTCTGCTCATTTACTCATTTACAGGTTTCATTTGTTACTCTTTCATAGCAACTTTTTTTCGGAGCATCACGCCATCGGACATCAAAAACCAATGGGTCTTTATGTTTCCAAATATGAAATTTTGCGCCATTCATTAGGTCAGATTCAATGCTGTTTGGATTGAGTGTCATACAAATTCAGAATGAACTGAAAAATCTCTGTACAAAACGTGTAAACCATGTGTTTTGTATGTATGACGTCATCGAACATTTTTTGATTTTGTCAACAATTGCACTCTTGACGGGTATTAAACACAATGCAATTTTGCACCCTTTTAGCGTGTGGTGAAAGACATAAATTCCCACCATTTTCGTAAGGACTCTATCTATTTAAAAATGAGTAGGTCACAAAACTGAATTTGACCTTGGAGCCCACTTTAAAAGGAAACGATCGTTTTTCAAACTGGTGGTCGGGACATCTAATAATCTGTTGAGGCATCTACACAAAGTATCTTTTAAAATTCTTTATTTGAAGATGTAATCAAAAACTATATATTACAAGTCATTTTTATGATCTTATTGGAATGTAAATAATAGTGAGAGTATGCGACAAGCATTTACTTCAAAAGCACTCCACGATATCATGTCACCCGGAACTGGAACCCTATTGCCATCGGTACGTTTGGTTCCTGTGTGGTAGGAGATTCTGTGTCCCCCAAGTCCCTCAGCCCAGCTTAATTTATCGTGAGGGAGACACACAATGGAGGACAAAATCCCCTATGACACCGGGTCAACTTGCAGTCAAACCTCCCAGAAAACTGGTTTATCGTACACAGATTTTGGTTCTTGTTGAACCAGGAACTTGAATTTAATTTTTCAAAATATGATAGTTTGTGTTCTTGCTCAGCCCTTACACTGCAAGCCCTTGGTGTACACTGTTCTTTTCGTTAATTGACAACAGCGACACGATGTAATTACTCACATAACTTTGATCAGCAAATCTGGATATGTATGTACCTTTTGGACGCTAACCTTAATGTCAATTCGCTTGACATTAATTTATATACCAACAAGAGTGTATGAAGACTTGCTATTTAAATAAGTTAATTCAAAGTTTTGGTTATAGTTAATACCGTGTTGGTATTGTCACAAATATCTACCGAAAGAGTCAGTTTAACACCAACGTTATTGCAGTTAATCTAGTGCTGACTGAGTTTGGTTCAAAGTCACGCAGAATACCCATAATCTGAAAAATACTAAAATAACCCATGTAGTTTATAACTACCCATAATGGTTTATAAACATTCATAATCTGGTTTTTACTGACCCTGAATTTGGTTTAAATTCAAACCCGGTTCAAATTAAGCCCACAGTCAGGGTCAGGTATAAATTCCAAACCGCAAATCTGGTTTATGGCAATGTCAGATAGACATCTTAAAATTAAGATAAATTGAGATGATACAAATTGTTGGTAGAGTGGTCTTGAGTTGATATTTGGACACCCTACTTCAATCAAGAACAAAACACCATTGAGTTAAAGATAAACACTACAAAAAATCGACAAAATGCCTTCCAACTTTGAGCTGACAATCTGCTTTTATGATGCATTGCAGACATCTATCACGTACAAGGTGTTGTATCCAAACATAGACTTTGGGGAAAATAGCTCGGCCCGTTTTTGCATTTTCTAACTTCAGTACACATTGTTGTTGGGTATAAAGGGAACAAGACGAAGATTTTTGAGTCAAGAGTGAATATGCTCACAAAAAATAATTGGGAAAAAGTGGCTTGTCGTTTACAGACAACGTATTAAATTTTCAGTAAGTGTTTCCTCTATATACAGAAAGAACATCTCCGCATAAATTTGCATAATTTGTTAAAGTATTGTTTTAAAAAACTTTATTGATTACGTAAAAAGCTGTCACCTTTGTACCATGATTGCAATTTTGTCCGAAATTCACTACAGTGATAAAAAAGGATGTCGATAGTTTGCTTTCTCCACATGGTTGTATTTGAAACGGTGGCTTTGGCTAGACCACACCCAAGCCAGAGTCACTGCAGGACAGTCTTGACACATTGCGGCGGTAGTCGAATCAGCGGCTACGATTGTTGCTAGGATGTCGTTATGGGCATCCCGAGCTTCAATGCTTATTAGCGTGGCTATCAAGCCGCAGCTAGCCGCAGCTGTAGCCACTAATTCGGACAAACCATCACCAAAAGAATGTTAGCTTTCGAACAAAAGAGATATGAGCCACTGAGCCTGGAATTCTTATAGGCACTACTTGTACAGCGGGTCGATGGAAGAAAATACAAAATTTTGCATTTCATGGAGATTGCACCGTCAAGAACTTTCATCAATTTTTGATCGAAAGAAAGGGGTACATCTAAAAATACGACAGCAGTTTATTTCTTAAATTTATGTGGAAATTATGATACACAATGTTAAATTTCCAGATGGCTCTGTTTACTGCGAAAATCTGCGTACAGTGCCCTATATGCAAACAATTCAACGGGCCGTAAGGGCAGAATGCCGCAGTAGCAGAGCCGTGACATTAGGCCCGGTGTATTATCTCGACTGCCAGGGAAAGCTCTGGAATGTACAAAGTCACTCTTTTTGTAAAAAAAAGTTACATGTTCTTTACTGTGAACAATGTCCACAATGTTGGGTACAGTGTTTTATGAAAAGCCGTTATAGTACTTCAAAATTAGTATTATTACAAGTTTGATGTGCATAATATTGCGTAAGGCAAAGACATACACTTGTTTGAATTTACTCACAACTTTGAAACTGAATATTATTCTTCGATTGGGTATACCCTATTTGGGATAAAGTCATGTTAACTATGGGTCAAAAACACAAAACCTATGCCTGACTTGGTGGTCTTCGTAACCCGCATTAATATAAAGGTCTCGCACCCTCAGGTATTGCATCACGTTAAAATTATTGCACACAATCAATTGACATTTATCTGTCATTAATATTTTGTTCGTTTTTTTTTTTTAAATGTTAGTTGACAGGCACGGTGTTAGTATTTATAGTGCTTTGCTTTAAATAATATGATTTTTGACTAATCAAGAGCGAGCTAAATATTGTATAAAAATATATAAATTATTTTACTCAATCTACAGAGTATGAAATTTTGTCATTAAATTTAAGATGAAAAAAAGGGTCAGAAGCGCTCAACAGTTTTTTTTTCTCTCGCTCTCTCGACTGATGCCGACAGAGGGCGCTATGCTGGCATCTATTTCATAGAACCACCAACATTGCATTTACACTGTACAGCCATCGTCAGAGTCTTGTGGTGGCTGTGCCCGTTGTTGAACTCCCGTTTTTGACTTTGACCCCTTCCCGCTGTCCGCACAACGGACAGTGGCAATAGCATTTGCAGTCCCTGAGGAACGAGTGCCTGCGAGAGGGCGCCATTCTCTCCGATGCCGTCCTGCGCAGTGATCCAGCCGGCGGCACACTCAGAGACCCCGACGGCATGCCAACTGACCCACCGGATACGGTTGCGATCTCCATGCAGACTTTGGTGTTTTTTGCCGCGTTGTTGACGCTGTTTTTTGAGCTCGACTCGGATTTGTTGACTTGGTTCAATGTGTTGGCAACTTGACGTTCAATGTAGGATTGCCTGGTAACAAAGGTAAACCAGAAAGTAATGAAACGGTGGTAAGAAGTGAGTTGATCAATTGCAGACTGCTTTCATTTTTAATTTTTTCGGCTACACTCTAAAAAAACTCCCAGATCAGAATTGAACCGGAACAGCTCGTTGGGCCCGACCCAATTCTGGGTCAGTATGACCAAGCATCAGTGTCAAAAACGACCCACAAATGTGTCAAAATACAATTTGTTGACCTGTTTCCACGTCAAACCTTACCCAAATGGGTCAAAATACAATTTGTTGACCTGTTTCCAAGTCAAACCTTACCCAAATGGGTCAGGCCCCATGCGACCCGGAATCCGGTTCAGTTGTGACTGGGGGTATCGGGAAAACCGTTAAATAATGGTCTAGCTGTTGAGTAAACCATCTGGAAATTGTTGATAACAATATGCCAACATTCTCATATTAAGTCGACAATAGTTGCATAACCAATAGGGAGGTGGCTCGGAGGGGGCTGGAGCCCCCTGCTTATAATCCTGTGCTCAGACACGTGCGTGTAAAAATGTAAGTATTTTAACGCAATCCACTTCAAATGAGTCCTGTTTTACACGGTCAACCCTAACTGCATGTCACTAGATCAAAGATGAATGAGAGGGGACCAGTTGCTCTATGACTCGCTGTCTCGTTTGCGGACTTCCATTATTAGCGCGTGGGTTGAGTGGATCGGCCGCAGGTCTTATTAAAATATACAATATATTGAATAATTATTTTTAAAGTCACGCTTCTAGTGGTTATGATCGAGCAAGGCATTTTGAGAAGAAAAGCGCTTCGTGACCGCACACCACTATCGACCTTTTTCATAGTTTGAGTCGACTGTTCATGATATTATCTCACCATTTTTAGTTACAAGACGACACCAATTTGGTGAGATGAATCTTTAACACATCAATTGACAGTTTAGCTTTAGTGCCCGACAAGTATCATGTAAAGTCGACTGCTTGGCTTCAGTGAGGCCGATACGTGGCACTCCTGGAGCACCGTACTTGTAAGTTCTGGTTTAAGTTTAAGTCTTAGATAGGTACGTCGGTTCTTTTGCTCCAGTGAGTCGACTGACCAAGAACAAAGTTTTCGATGATGTCTACGTGGCACTCCTAGAGCACCGTGCTTTTGTGTGGTTTAAGTTAGCCTTAGTTTTGTGTTAAGTCGACTGTTTGGCCTCAGTGAGTCGACAAAGCGAGACACTTGTTTTCTGGATGAGTTATACTTGGCACTCCTAGAGCACCGTACGTATGTGTTCTGG
>CM021546.1:9283260-9294060 GCA_010994315.2 Pisaster ochraceus | reverse complement strand
TGGGAGTCAATTCCTTTGTCTACGTTTGGACTCCTAAATTGGCGGACAGGACAGGCGCTTGTGTGCGCAGTGCGTTGTCAACATGGAGTGCTTCCAAACGAATATATAATCCAATCCGTAATTGATGCATCGATTAATGTGCTGTCTTCATATTTCGTTATGGGTGTCATTAAGAAAGAGACAGTAATTGTCATTACTTATTCTCTTTTCCCGCACGTCTTACATCTGATAAGTAATTGTAATGGCAATGCCACACAAAGCCAATTAACGGGCAACCAGTTCCGGGCGATCTGCAAAAAGATAAATTATTCACGTTTCAATGTTCACATAATGTTCGTCTGGACAGTGAGATAATGGATCCTGTCTCTTGTGCGACCGAAGTGCTCTTTTGCATGTAATGCAGTTGTTGCCTCCCATTTGTCTGTATAAATTTGCCTTTATAAGGTTCGGACTGTCCATCGCCGGGCGCTGGTCTGGCGGTTGGGCAGTCTGCTCTTGACATCTGAGGTTATGGGTTCAGTCCCTACCCGAGTTGACTGTTCAAATTGCTTTCCTGGGGGAGGGGACGATTGCCGCTGAGTATACACGCTTACCACACAACAGTGTATGGGTAACATTTAAATATTATTGTTCAGTACTCTTTATTCCTAAGTAATTATTACATATTGAATAACAATTCCACCGCCCATGAATAGTACTCTAATTGACATCATCACATCTCTATCCACCATCATCAGAAAGGGGTCCGAGATAAAAAATAACTTGTTCAAATAATGGGCGCCATAATAAGTCAGTTTCCTTGCTAAGAAAAAGCAAACAACTGCAGTTATCTCAACACGCGGTCGGCATAACGTCAACCGATGCCTGCCGTCGCGGCTATTGACTCGGTTGGGGCGTTATTTTAACTATCAGCGCAAACATTTGCACAGTGTGGGTTTTTACCTTGGCCCTGGGTTGCTTTTTTTTTATCACAGCGCTTAATCAGGAGAGGTATAAATGACCATAGTGTTGGTCTGAACCAAATGAAATGAGAGGAAGAAACACTTAAACAAACTTCTTTTTTTTAATCACAATAAATAAACAATAAATAAACACATTGTTGTCATTAGGTTTCGGGTAAATATATGATTAATTAAATGCATTAGTGTTGGTCTAAACAAGATGAAAATGAGAGAATCAAACTTCTTTTGATAAGTCAAACAACTATTATTGTGAGACTTTGGAAGGCTATGTGGTTTTAGATTTTAAATTTCCACTGCTTAAATGATGCTTTGAGCATGCAAATTATTAGGGAACAATGAATGTACTCAGTAAGTCTGCTGCCGCCTAGGGTTCCCATCTGATATTATGTAATATTTTATGCTACCGCGAATGAATTGGACATTGTTTTTACTTTTAATTTTTTTTATTGTAATGATATACTTCTTTCATTAATCTTCATTTACATAAAAGTTTTGACAATCACATCAGTACACACACGATATGACAAATCATGGAGGCTCCGTGGTGTACAATGTACAAGGATATACCCAGGATTCCTTGATTTGTTTTCCCGTTCAAAGGCTTCCTTGCTTTCAAATGCCTTTGCTATTAGGTCAATACATTGCAAATACTGAACTTACTAAGCTACCCGTCGTCTTTTCTAATGTCTAATCACTTTTTCTTGTGATACAATGGTCGATCGTCTATCCTTTTTACAAGATGTTTCTAACGATATAGATTCCTTTATATGCGCGAACGCCCGCAGTGTTTCAATCCACCAGCGTAAAGACGTCTCGTACCGAGGCTACACGATTAATTTCTTCATTCCGTGGTTGTAGTGCATGCCACAATCCCAATGATATCTTTCAGAGCAATGCTTGTAGCAGTTTGCACACTTTTATTCGCTCGAGATTCGTATAATGCTACGATAGTGATTCGATTAAACGATATCTGCTGGCTGAAATCCCAATGGCTGTAAATTATCCAAATAAGCATCATTGTCTCAACTAATGATGGTTATCAAATCTTGCGAAAATGCATCAGCTTAGGGGGTATATTTTGTTTTACGGAGTCTAATAATGGACTTGATTGCGTTTTCTTTTTTTAAAGAGGAATAATGTTGAAAGAAAGGTATTCCTAAAGAAGTATTAGCAAATCCCTTTTCAGCGAAAACAAAAATTACATTTCTGAGTGACTTAATGACTCCAATTCATCGACTCTTTTTTTTTTTTTTACAATCTCTTAGGGGCAGACTCTTGGTGGCGCGCTATAATTGTCAATACAAAATTTTAAAAAATACTTCAAAAAAGGAGATAACAAAACGATTACCAGTACTTGGCCCAAAAAGCTGATGCCATTATGAGTGGTTCGAGCCATTGGCACCAATTTCAAACCGTTTGACTAAACTGTACAATTTAGATTAGCACAACTGTGAGAGTAGAGACGCGCTCTTTGGAGCAGCGAATACCTTTAATTTGAATGCAGGGATCTCTTAAAATTTTAATTTTTTAAAGATAAATAAATAAAATTGCTCTTGATATAAAAAAAACACTCCTTGAAAACAAGATACCAATGGTGTTGTGTAGAGTGCTTATAACAGAATGTCGTGTGTCAGGAAGGATGACGTAACGAATGTTTTACAAGGAAAGAGGGCGTAGGCAATTTATGTGCAAAATTGTAATTCAAGGAAACTGGTCGTAAACGTTTAATCATCTTTCTGCAATTCGTTATCAATTATTGAAAGAATAATTCCACAAGGGATTGACACATGTCTTTGGGCAACACAAAATGTAACATTAAGGACACGTTGCCTTGAATTGAGCGCTGTGGTTTCAAAAAAAAAAATTGAAAGCGTATGTTATTAAAGGATTACGGTTGAAAAGATATATTAAAAGTAGAATATATTGTGCTCCACACAAATATCCCTCAAAAATGTGTTGTTTTCATTTTAAATCACAAATAAACATGGTCTGCCATTTTATAGAACCAAATGTTTGATCCCACAAAATGGCGGACCGTGTTAGTTCATAAAGTTAAAGGAAAACCACACAATTTCGAGGCATACTATTTTGTGTAAATTCTATATTTTCCAACATCTTTCCAACCATTATTAATTTCATAGCAAACGCTTTTAACGATTTTTATAGCACAACGTGTTCTGTAATGCAAACCGTGAATTGCCGCATTTTTTTGTCAGGGGCTACACGAGTGCTTAAGTTAAGACCATTTTTACTGGGTAAAAAAGTACAGTGAATACTTGAATGAAGTGTGTAAAGCCTTACGCCCTTCTTCCTGGAACACGACGAACATTATATGAGTTGACCCCAAAAATATCTAATTTAAAAAGGACACTGCCTCTGAAAATGCATTGCTCTTTCGGCGCACTCTCTCACCATATGCATGAATGCTAACAAATTTCGTTCGACTATACTTGCTCTTTAGTTCAAAATGACCGCCTGATTGCACTTCATTAAACGCTTCAAACCAAAGTACGCCTTTCGCTCCATTGATATCAAAGGCGTACAATTTGTCCCATGGCTGGGCTTCAAGTTCAGCCCGATAGATCCAGCTTTTCAACAAAAATATACTTTTAGCAAAAAGTTCAAGGGACAGTGCAGTAGTTTCTAACACAGCAAAGCAAGAAGTGACAGTACATTAGTTGGTGACATCATGGCGTGTCGTGGCCGAGCGGATTGTATTTAAAGAGCACCGGAATCAAGCTCTAACCATTATTGCTTCATCATTCGAATGGGACGTAAAGCCGTTGGCCCCGTGTGTTGTGTAATGCACGTAAAAGAACCCAGTGCACGAAAAGAGAAGGGAATCGCCCCGGTTTGATATGCTGCATATTGCGCCACAGCACCTTGTGAAGCATTACATGGTGCTATGTAAAGAGTAGGTGTGTTACTTCAAACGTAGCCCAACAAAATACCTAGCAGGAAAATACTTAATGTTGAAGCGCCTTGAGCGCCGGATATGAGCGCTATATAAGAAGCCATTATTATCATTATCATAGCAAGAGCATAAAATTATACAAATATGCGGTTTTTTCTCCAATGAGGGCGAAATAAGCAACCGTGGCTATTGTTAATGAAATGCGACGCGGATTTTAAAGGGTGCATATTTACACTAGCCTATCCTGTCCCCATTTTTGGTAGCCCTGCTATCATGGGCAGCGTGCCGTATCGTTCCTCTCTTTACTAAACTCCGGATGGGAACCACTGAAAAACAACGCGGACTGGCTACTAAAGGGCTATATGCGCAAGCTTGTGAAACATTTTTGAGCGCTTGTAGGGCGCTTAATACGCGCGTATTTTGATGATTATCCACTTCAACGAAATCGTGTTTTTACTAATAACTGCTAAACTGCAGCCTCGCTACCATGGGCGGCGCGCCGTATCGATAGCTCTCGTCACTAACCCCTGAGCCGAATTTCAAAGCGCTACATGGTATTCAGGAACATCGTAGCAAACCCCTTCTCTTTAATATAAGTGCACTGGGTTCTTTTACGTGCGCAACACACAACACAACACACAGAACTTACGGCTGAACGTCCCATCCGAAGGACGCAGCAATAATGGTTAAGTGTCCAGCCGTCGATTTCATCAAACTCTTCCTAACTTAGGATTAATCTTTGGACGAGTTCCAGCCTTGCACTGTAACATGTAAACCTTAAGATTAATCCTAAGTTAGGACTAGTTACTCGTACTAACTCGAGATAGGATTAATCCTAGCGTTTCGTGAAATCGGCTGCTGGTCGAGGCCGGGACTCGAACCCACACACTGCTGATCCGAAACACCAGAGCTTGAGTCTGGTGTTCTTCTCCGCTCGACGAAGTATACATAAGCGTGAGACATGTACGGTCTATTGACCAAAGCGATTGCGTTCTATGCAAATTATCTGTCAGAGCTTACCCAGGCTTTAATTGTCCAATATACACCATATTTACGTGCAGAGCCGAATCATAATACATTCAATTTAGCATTCTACGAGCGCTTCAATTGTACGTCTGGAAACTAGTTAATATTTTACATCTTGTCTCTGGACTAATGGAAACGAACACGACAAAGGCGCTGCATCTTTTGTGACCATAGCAACACCGTGAAAATAGCACTTATTCTAAGCATGAACAATTGAAGGCACTCCGCTGTCGGCAGGGCCCTCCTCTTTTTATTGCAGACACTTTGCAATATCCGGGAGAGATTGAAAGCACAAATCATTTAAAGTAATAGTATGCGATTGAATTTTGAGAGAGTGTTTTTTGGTCAGAGCTAATTGAAATTCTGAGATAATTTACTGCAGGATGATGTCATCGTAAACGTAGGATGTCGACATCACGAGATGATTCATCACGGGACGATAACATCCTGAAAATGTCTACTACCTACGATAAAAAATTATCTTGGGAAGACACCCTCCTACTTTCAGGATGCTGTCATCCCGAGATTAATTGTCTCGGGAAGTCGTCATCTTGCAGTAAATTATCTCAGATCTCAACAAGGTCAATGGCACCTCCAGAGCTCCGTACATTTTGAATACCATTCTTATACCTTTCTCTATGCTTATACGGATTGGATTTGTTGGGTCCTGCTATTGTTGTTCTATTATTCCTTTTCCAAAGAACTCCATCGTGGATCCATCATTGTGTAAAAAAGACCCCATAAGGGCAGTCCCGTAAGCGCACACACCAACACACAACCTTACGGCTTGGGGTTTGTTGGGTCCTGCTATTGTTTTTAATTGCTCCCTTTTCTAAAGAATTTCTTTGTGGGGGCCAGATTGAACAAAGAAGTACCTTGCGGGTCCAATGTTCTATTGTGTAAGAAAAAAACCCACACAAGGACCCTTCCGTGAGCGCAGACACCCACACATTATAAATTTTACATCCCTGTGGATATGTGTTTTGTTGTTGCTTCCCTTTTCCTTGTACTTATCCTCCTATAGTTATACTTTGTACATACAATTCCGTAAGGAGAAACACAGCCTTCAGAATTCGCCGTGACAGGGGAAAGAACAAAAGATCCACATGGATGAAAAAATAGAATGTGTATGCTAGCCTGTTTAGTTTTGTACCAATTGTTCTGAGAACGACTTTGCTAAGGTCGAACCGTCAGGCCATTAGCAAATAAAAAATTAATGCAAGCCTTTTAAATAAATTTTCCCGCCCATTTCTAATAATGTGATATATCTTTAACATCCCCATCATGCATGCAACCGTTGACAGCCTCAATTGTTAATGCGTGAGGTGGTCTTTTGTATCGGTCTTGTCTGCCGCGTTGCGGAAAATCAAGAAATTACTTCTAAAAATAGGACATGTCCTTGTAATGGTTGTTCGATGGGGGTAATTTCATTGTTACGAAGACAGTGTAACATCAACAACGGTTCACAGAAGCACACTGTCACCAGTCAAGTTTCAGTCATCAAAAAACAACGCACAATGGCAGCCGATTCAGATTATCCAAACACATTTTTGAGGTTTGAGAATCTCTCACTACACAAAATAAACGTTCGAATAAAAAGTAAGTGCAACAAAATAATAACTATACAAAAATGGTAATCATCCTTCATGTTTTGATAAACGGTATGATCGGAAATAAAGGAGAGTTCCCTTGGTTTAAAAGATGTTGTAGTTCTTGAGAAGGGTTGTTTGGATTGGGTTATGGTTATGGTTATGGATACATATAGGACGCTTTGCAGCGCCTTCGTTTCCAAAATAATCGTTCCCCGCCCATTTGTCAAAACGCGGCAAGGTGTGTCACGGCAGACAAGGTTGATGTCAACCTGCAGTCTACGTAAGACTTACTCATCCATTTTGGTTTAAAAAAAATTGTACTTTTGTCACACACAGCATTTTTACGAAATCCATAGCAGTTAAAATCTCAGCTTTTAAAATTCAGTTTGCAGGACGGTAATGTGTTTATCCACATGCGCGGGACGACTTTGACCTCACCGGCAACTTTTTGAGTTGATTGATATGACCGCATCCAATACACAGCAAACACTATCCATGTTTACCAACTGCATTATCCGCTTTCTCAAAGTGTGCGCCAAAAGAGAGCGGGTAAACAAAACAAAAACCATAACGATGCCATCCGTAAAATGGTGCAAGACCAACCTATCAACATAATTAGGTTTAACAGATTGATGTAGCGTTGCAGCGTGTCAGGTAGATTGAAAACCTTTGTTGGGTGGAGAAGCTCTACATTGGTTTTGACGCCTTGTGTTTGATAATCGCTCGACGTTTTTTAAAGGGTGACAAGTAATTGATTTCTGTAAAGCGTATATGTTCTCTCAATTCCTCAAGTTTGCATGACACATATCAGAAATTGACGTTACGTTGGGGGATATTTTCAAACTAAATTTAGAGTAACCCTATTGATGATACAAGGCCTTGTCACACATGGTAATTTGTACATGCAACTTGATGAAGGCAACAACTGTGCACTGCATGCTAAAGGAACACTTTGGTAGTAAAAGCAATGTCTACGCTATTCTTACTGTCGCAAAGAAAATTATGTGGAAATTGGCATGTGAGTGGTTTTTCTTGTCTTCTTGACTAGAACTGGCTGCCTGTTAATTATACCCGTGTGCCATAGGCTCTGACTGGGTGACCCCGGAATGTTATTGGCAGACAAGACCGAAGAACGATGCTGCAGTCCCCACCCAATCCCCAAAGTCGGTTAGGGTGTTGCCAGTTACAAGTCAATAGTGAATAATAATACCGTTGAATTATATTGGCATCCTCGTTTTTCTTTGTGTACCGCAAAGCATCTGGACCTCTTAAAAATCCCTACAATTGGAGGACAAAATAGTACCATATGCAGTTCTTATATGGCGCTTTAAAACAACCGATGGACGCTTCAAATCGCTGTTTTTTCAGGTAGAGGGCTTTGTTTGAGTTATTCTACATTTTTATAAAGCTCCTTAGAGGTTATGCGAGATGATGTGGCAAAAGCTGCAGCCAATCTTGCTAGAAAACACAGAGGCGATCTCTTCACTCCTAAAAAAAGAAGTGTACTGGGTCCTTTTACTTGGTCCTTTTATGTGTATTACGTAACATATGGAACTTATCCATCCGAAGGACAAAGCAATTATGGTTATTAAAGACAGGTGTACTTAACGTGCTTTTTGCATAATGTGTTGTGTCTGGTCTAAAAGACACTCAAGACACAAGTGACATGAGCGGGCCCAATGCACTAAAGACCTAGCTCTCAGCCATTACACTCTTTCAAAAGAAGTCATCGAATTCCAGGTCGACAAACGATGGTGTGAGAGCTAACTCGTGTCTACTTGTTAAAAATGAGGACTTTGTGAGAAGGGGAGGGGTCGTGTTGCCTGACAAACCAAATTTCTTTCTTTTTTCTGTTTCCAAAATGGAGGGTGATTTCTGAAGTATAAAATGATAATACAAGAGTGTAGAAATAGCAAGAGATTTCCTTTATTTACTGTGTCGAAAATTTGTGTTTACAGTGAAATTTGCAGCGGTCGAGTTGTTTGACTGTTGTTTTTTATCATGACAATGTACCAGCGTTAATCGATAACATCTTACGTAAGAAGAAACCAAGGTCTGATTGAACTAAGCGCATCTTGTTTGCAGTGTCAACAACACCTCGACGTTTCGATCACTATGCTTCGATCGTCTTCATGAGAAAGCTGGACATTGATGAAGTGTTGTATACTCAGCAGTACTTGTATTCGAGTGCTACTCGGGTACCGTTTCGGTAGTACTCGTAGTTGTACTCGGCTAGCAAAACACTCGTACTCAAAGTCCGTACTCGATACTCGTCTGAACCATAATCTGTACTCGAGGACATCTACTCGATGCTCGACTGAAAATGTTCTCAGACTCCGATGTTACGTGCGCGTAGTCAAACTACCACAGCTCTCTTTTCCGCTTTCCTATACATCCGTTAGTGCAAGAAATAAACTTAGGAATACAGCTTCGGGGAAAAGTACAACAGAAGTTGCCTGTGTTGTATTTGTGTGTACAATAATTAGTTATCATAACAAGCACACATTGTCGTCTACAAATAAGTTTTGAAAACAATGTTCTTGTATCTCAATTTGCGAGTACTCGCAATTTGCAAGTACTCGTACTTGGAGATCCTAGTACGGCTGTGTATTCCACACGGTGCAGTTTTAATGATGTCATAAGCGAAACATCTCCTGACAGGCAGCAGTATTACGATGGGGGCAAAACCCAATTTAATCACTGTCAATCCCCTCAAATCACTTTATAGGATTTGAATGCAACCCAAGATTTCGTGTGTGGGAGGAAAATGCGAGAGTTATCCTACATTAACCTAATAACAAATGTTGAATGAGGAGTGCCCAGACCGCTTGCAAGGTGGAGTCTAGCCAAGCACATGTAACATTAATCAATATGGAGCTAATCAAGTTGGGGAGAGGCAAGCGAAGGCCAACAACGAGCCATGCCTTGTTTATTTACGCTGTACATGACGAACTGACAGCAACGGTTTAAACGCTCTGTAATTTCGTACTGAACACGTATCAACTCACCGAAGCTAGCTTCACCTCGATTATTCGGACCGTGTGGTGAGGTTTGTAACTGTTGCACACAGTAGGTTTAGGCTTTTTTTATATTATTTTTCCGCCCATGAATGTTCAGATAATTAGGGTTTTCAAGAAATCCACCATATCCAGAAACACACGCCAAAAGATGGATGCTCTGAGTTATCAGTTCACCCTGAAATTCTCATTGCAAATGCACGCCTCAGCTCCAGCGGGGGCTTCTGTGTGTAAAATTAGCCTCAGGCTTTTGCCAGCCTAGTTTTCTTAGAGCTGTGAATTGAAAGAGTTGTCACAACTTGCGATTAGAAGCCAATTTCGGATAAAACAATTGATGGAAAAAAAGAAAGAAAAAAAAAACCGTTTGTGCGAACACAGGGGGTGCCGGACTGGACTGCGCATTAGGTTGTTACAGTAGGACCAAAAACGGCGTCTAGTTACCACGTGACCACTGAAAACCGTTCTTTCCATGTCGCAACGCTGGTTTTCCTGTTTAACAGGATGTTACGTAGCCCGAACATCTGAAATCACACTTCGTCGCGCGTAAATAACGCCAGATACCGACCTTTAGAACCTGTCAGTTACCTGCCAGATGTACCTCTGACCTCGCATGCCAAGATGTGTGTGCACACACACTCTTCACTTGTGTGTAGTATCACTGTATCAGTGTGGTTGCTTGTATACTTCTAGCCAATGAAACCATTGGATTTGTTACACCAGTGTGCCCATCAGGGGAACAGTCTTCGTCCACGCCAGACACTACGCCTGCCTTCGAACGTCACTGTGTTTTGGGGTGATTTACACCGACCTGAAGAGTCACCTGGAAACATCACACGGCCCGGTACTTTCATTTCATCGGGTTCATTTGTTACCGTTAATATTGCAAACGAAGCGAGGCGTGACCGTACAACGCTACGAATTAAGCTACCGTGACGAAGTAAATTTTAATCAAATAGATGTTCCACACTGTGCTGGCTTTGGCAATAAAGAAAGTAGGCATCCGTGTCTACAAAATACCAATGAAAGGTCAAACGTTAGAACTTAAGATGTGGGAATTTGTTCAACCAAACATTGCTAATACCAAACATATCAGTGAATAAATAATTCAACAACTGATGTTAACGTTGTACTTGGAAACACCTAGTTGACCATATATTCAACCGCATGAGGGCACTTCCAACGGCGAATTTTTTTTTTATTACGTCACAAATACAACTTTACTATGTTTCGACTTTTTTTGTATCATTGGTCAAATAAATAAATTAATAAGTAACAATAAAGATGAAAAA
>CM021546.1:9268850-9283019 GCA_010994315.2 Pisaster ochraceus | reverse complement strand
CTTTGCCGGAAAAAGCCCTCGTCCAGCACTTTTTCTTCTCCTCTGTCACACAAAGTCAAGTCTTACGTCTATGGCTGAGTCGAAATGAACTTATCAAAGAATGGTACGCAAAATTGTCGACCATATTGTGCACCATATTAAAAAGGATTTTACCCAAACACCGTGTTAGGCACTGTAAGGCACTGTAAACGTAGGGCTCTGGCGTATTTTTTATTTTTGCGGTACCCGCCGCTAAAATACAGGATTTGAACGGCCTTTAACTACCGGGCAATCTCTGTAGTCTAGTGGCAAGACACATGCTCTGGAATGACAAGGTCGTGAGTTCAAATCCCATCCGAGTATTAAGCTAGTGGAATTTGTTCACATGACTAGGGGGAAAGTACTGAGTATACAGTGCTTTGCACACTTCAGTTTACGTTTGTTTTTTGTTTTTTTATCTTGATGCAAATTCAACTCTTATGATAAGACTACACTGTTTCTAATCTATATCTTCTCGACAAAGTGACATTTGTACGGGTTGGTTCATTTATGGAGAACTAGAGAACGGGATTCAAAATAACCCCAATAATGTAATAGTAATGCCCTCTGAAGTCCAAGTTGTTTATTAAATCCAGGTTAAAAACCCGATTGTTACGATGTCTTCCTTCTAGTATACTAATACTATTGTGTCATTTGTAGTGTTTTTTTCTGTGTGTGTGTGTTGTTGTTTTTTTTAAATATGTTTTTTACTTGTTGTAATGCGCAGTATCAAGTATGTTCGTCATGCGTAATATAACTGTCCCTTATTATTAATAGTAATAGTGTAGTAGTAATATTCATCCGTCATTTCTTTTTTTCTTGTTTGCCTCTGTTCATTATTTATTTACTTTGCCCTGTCTTTCTAATGCTGGGTTGATGGAGTTTTCTTAATTGGAGTTATTTCTCCACTGCTGTTTCGCCATCGCATCTTAGTGTTTTAATTTGTTTGTTTGCTGATGTATTTTGGATGTTTGTTTGGGGTTGTTGTTGTTGTTTATTTGTTGGATTATATTTCTTTCCTCTCACATTTGATGTGCAATTTTGATTGATTTCTTTGTGTTTTTATTGTGGCTTTCTGATTGTTTTGTTTGCTTGTTATTGTTTGATTTTTTTGGGGGTCTCTCTAACGGCACTTAGAAAACAACCACTCATTCTTTTAGTTCGCATTTTTTTCAATCAACCAGGTGCAACTCATTGCCTTTCGAATATATACCACATAATTAACTGTTACATCTGGTACTTATTCATACCTCTCGCCTTCTGTGTAATGTCCATATTTCCTTCTTTAACTTTATTATATATTTTTCCCCGAGAAATTCATGAAGGCTAAATAGCAAATAAAAATAACAAAAACAAGAAGCACCATTGTTTTGCTTCAATTTCACATCGAATTGATGTATTAATATAATCTTTCACCATTACAGCTCCCATGTGAAGACACTGCAACTCAGTGGGTTACTCTTGTTTTAAAACATTCCATCAAATTTTGTTCAAATTGCCTAGCCCGCAAACATGACCAAATCAAAGCTTACTAAATAAACGAAACATAATACCCGAAAAAAGATCGTGATGTATTTGTCACTCGTGACATTCACATCTTAATATCAAAAATGAATGCTCCCTTCTTTGTCTGATTCGTGATTATGCTAAACGCTTAAACACAAATTGGGAAAATATCTCTAACGCGTGACACAATTGTTTGGAATCGTGCTTGGCGCTAGATGGTCGTCTAGCCTTTTGTCACTTTCCATTAAACCCAGAATTATCGAGGTTGCTTTGTATTAAATTCAATAGACTCAGATGCGTCATTTATTTCGAATGCCCTTCTCGTAAAATTGTCTACAGTCACAAAGTACGGAGCGCCGGAAGTGCTATCCAGTTTTCCAGATCTCGCCCCGTCGACTAAACGCATTTTGGGGAGGTTAATATCAAGACGAGCCGACTTTAAGACTCAATAAGTCTTCCTGTTGAGGCATTAAATCGCTGTGTGCCCAGAAAAAGAGAGATAGGTTCTAACCCAATTCCAGGAACGCAAAATACTTTTTGTCTCAATAACAGAAGGTCGTGAATAATAAAACTGCTCCTGACGAAAACAAAAATGGCATCACTGTTACACTTTTTGCATAGTTTACCTCAAAGACATGCTTTCCCATTCCCATGCAGAATTTAACCTTCCTATAATATCTATGACTGGCAGAAAACCGATCAAACTTTCATGCTCAGTTTTCCTTGAAACACAGTTTTGTGCATCATTTTCTCAAACGTCCTTTCTCCGGTAAAACTTCTGTTACGTCCTGCCTTCCTCCAGGCAGTCGACGAAGTATCAAGCGTGTCGACCTTCCAAAAAGACATTCTGGCGAGGTAAATACACAAGACAAGTCGACCTATCCCATAAAAGAATTTAACAAATGGCGAGATAAATTAATTCATTATCTCGAAAGTGATATATCACTCTTGGAGCACCATACAAAGGCTATTTATACATTTCGTAGTTTATGCTTTTAGACTAAATTACTCTGAACGAGACGATTCATTTAAATCACTTTCTAAAATACAAAAATAAAATTCATCACAGGGACGACCTTAATTGAATGCTTTTCCCCTCGTTGCATTAGTCATGCTACCCGGTTTGACGATTCTTAGTGAGATCTGAGACGTTAGACTGGTTTTCGGTGGAGAGAACACAGACCCTCAATTTAATGGAAAATGATGACACTAAAAATGACAGTTCTCGTTTATTTTCTTAATAAATTGATCGTGCTATCAACACATGTAATATTAATCTGACAATCGTGACATTTAAACCAGTACCATTCCTCCAGGGATGTCCGTTTGAACTGCTTTCAAAATTGAGAAAGTAGCATTGAAAAACCCCAAACCACTTTCTATTTTATCTCTTATTTTTGTACAACTAATTCGTGACCTCGAAATCACTCTGCTCACTCGAACAAAACATAATATAAAAAGGTACACCCGAGTACTAGCGTGGCCAGGTGCCCAAGTATGAGTTTCTGTGCCCTCCAGCACGAGTACAAGTGTCCAGGCACCGAGTATTCCGATATCAGAGTCCAACAGAGTCCATATCGGAGTCCGAGTACCAAGTACTTGGATCTCCAAGTATGCGACGTAATCAAAGATACTAAAAAAAAGGTATATTTAAACACTTGTGTGTTGGATTATTTTTCAACACAGTTCTGCTTGTTATATGAAAACTAAACTCTACAACAAAGCCACTTTTAATGTAACTTTTTCCTGAGCTTTATTCCGTACATGTAAAGGAAAGAAAAGAAAAGTCTCATTTTGACTACGAGTATTTTGAAATCAATGAACGGGTACATTTTCAGTCGAGTATCGAGTACATTACTTCGAGTACGGGTAACTTTTTCAGTCAAGTATTGAGTATGACTCCGAGTATGGGTATCTTGCTAGCAGAGCATGAGTCTGGGTATTCGAGTACCACCCAAACGGTTCTCGACTGGGAATCGAGTACGAGTACCGACTCGTGCTGCAAATGGATGACGTTCTTGAAAACCTGACAATGGTAACCGTCTGTAGTCTTTTTAATACATTCCGGCCTAAAGAAAATATTCCATTTGGCGACAGACAACCTGTTTTATCCAGTGTGTCTGAAGGTTACGCTGTTGCTATTGGATAATCCTTGATAACCAAGGTAGACTCTAATGTAGCTCTGTTCTTCAACCAAGGTCTCGCGTCCATGTGTTGTCACCTTCAGTGACGAATTTATTATTTTTCTAATGAAAGCAAACAAATATTTCTTCCTCCAAAACACCATCCCTATACCAAACTATTAACATCAAGTCGAGCGACTGTGACACAACCAAGGTGTTTTTATACAATATTATAATAAATCTCTTTTTTAATCGTATGACGCAAAACAATAATTGCTTCCACGTTTGAATTGAAATTAAAACAACAACAACGACAACAACCCAACAATAACCAACAACAACAAGAAAAAAGTGCCAGGGGCAAACACGAATCTTCACTTGCTGTGTCAACTCAAGCAGAAACGCAAATATTCATTATATTTTTCTTCGCTTTTTTAATCAAAAAGCCTTGACTTTAGAATTCTACCCGGAGGCGGTGGTGGTTTCCATCCTTCATCCACTGTTGGTATCTCATTTAATCCAAAAACTCTATCGCCACATTTTCTCACATCTGAGGGTCGTCAAAAGCTTTGTGTACCAATTATTCTCCTCATGCATGGCTGAAACATCTGGGTCGGCGCTCCCCGCTTTTTCCCACCACAATTGGTTTAATAATATAAAACAACATCGCATAGTATGGGCTTAGCACATTAAAGACAGTTTGTTAAAAAGCAATCGTTGATGGCTTCTGGCTTGTATAGAAATTATCTTTAAGATGTATTGCTTGTTATTAATGACGTCGTCTTTTCTTTGACAAAATTTCTTTGAAAAGGATCTTTACAAAAGGTTTGTGTCAGCAGTGGAAAAAGTCAACATTTTTATGTGGATTAAGAATTTTAAGTAAAACATTTCATACATATTGTCTAAATGACCACATGTAAAACAAAAGTGTTTTGCAAAAAAAATGTATTGTTGACTATGACCTGACAATAAATATTTTAACTACTAAACTCACGAAAAAAAACCTTTTTGTTTGTCAACCCGTAAATCGAGAAATCCTCGAATGTTGGATTTGATTTTCATAGCGAGGTCCTCGTTAGTTTTACAGACAAATTGAGTTGATAAGAATAATGAGAAATATAAAGTTATAAACCACAAGGGAAACTGACAGAGGGTAAATTTTAAATAATATGGATTTGAACAAAGACAATTTGATTGCACCGGGGGTCGTTAGTTCAAGTCCCGCCCTGTCAATTTTCTTTGTTCAAACCCAAATTAAAGAATAATAAGATTAATAACAATATTCAGTTCTTATATAAGTGTGTCATTTACATGTCTGGGCATTGCCTGAAAGTTAATTTAAGCTTTGTCTGAAAAATATGTAATTGTTACCATTATTTTTTTATTACATACACCATGGACATTGGCAACCAGTTCCGACCATTGTGCACGACACGTCCGACAATCCGTTATGTCTGACGCATTGTTACTGTTAACAGTTTTTCGTTTGGTTGCTGTCAAAGTAATTTTAGTTTATAGGCAAACTTTAATGTATAGGCAAAATTATCAAGAAAGGTAGAATAAGTCACTTGTAAAAGTTTCAGCTCTATACAGTGTATGCTTGTTGTAAAAACAGCAAAAAACTGTCGCGCAAATCATCAAGAAAGTCAAATCCAAACACGTTTTAGCAAGTTAACGGCGTGCACCAGCAACATCTCTGGCCGTATTTAGGGCAGCGTTCAACCAGACAACACAGAAATTTCCAAAAGTCACCTTCAGCCGATCTTTGGAGATTCAAATTTGTCAACATGATTGATGAATAATTGAAGTATACGGGGCACTTCAGACGACCATCTTTAAAGCAAGTATATGCTTTCGGGTGAATAGTATGCTGTACAATTTCTTTTTGGAGTTATTAACAAAGTATGAACCCATCTTTAAACCACTATTGATAGTCAGGAGCGGTTTGTTGGAACCCATTTTAGACCATTATTCGTTGGACATGGTGGATAGGCGTAAATAGCCCGCTTCATACTTCACAAAAAAGCGAAGCGAATTTTCTTGCGTCACCGTTTGAAAAAAGGCGCGTACCGATTATTTCTTCACCAAATTTAGCTGCGCATTCGCTCTCGAATGACTAAAAAATGAACGGGGCTAAAGTCAATATTGTGTCGTTGCCATGCGTTGTGTAGCCAAGTGCATAACTAATGTAATTATTCGATTAACGGTCTGAAGCTTGTGCCCGTTTCTACAAAGGAGACAATTTTAACCATTACTAATATTGTTCACTAATTCAACGGATATGACATTAAAAACATGGCAGGTAAAAGAGCCATTAACCGATAGCATAATCGGCAGATGTCCCATTGTGAGGAACTCTTGCCTGTACACGTACGTATTTAATACAGAAATTTCCTCATCATAAAAGGACCCAATTTCATTAAACCTGTAACTGTACGCACATAAAAATATTGCTCAGCAGAAACTGGTTAGCATCCAAAAATCTATAAATTTAACTTTTGGTGATTGGTGCTCCACTCATTTTTTGCTTAGCATATAAACTTTGCTTAATGAAATTGGGCCCAGGACTGGGGGAATCAAACTCGGATCACAAATCACTCGGATGATTAAGTGATATTGTTTTCCCGAAATTTGTAATAGATTTAATTAAAAGAGCGCCCAACTTACCTCAGAATCTTAAAATGTGTTAATTTTACTGAATGTGCCAAAACAAAGATGCATTACACATTTAAAAGCGTTGGCTTAAGTAATGGGAAAGATACCAAAAACGCCCTCTACAGTTTGAGTTTTTTCTTAGTATAATGAAATTCATATCCATGAAATTTGGAAATTCATGAGAGGGCAATATTAAATCCACCACCCCGTCAACCACTCCCGTTCCAAAATAGATACCCGCCCTAAAACCTTGACTGATCAGCATTTCGATTGGTGACTAATCGATAGTTGAGTTTATGGGCGAAACTGCTGCTGCCAGAGATGCGGTTAGTACCCGTTGTCATCTCACGTTTTTTCCCTGGATTCTCAAGTAGACAGTGAATTCAGCTGAAATCACGTGTGATTTGTAAAGTATCTTTCTTTAATTGTTCCCTATAGATCAGCATTACATTGACAAAGACCATTTTCGACGATGTCGAGTATCACGTATAAATACACAATCGTCAACGTAAGTTTTTTTCTATTATGAAGAATCGATACTCAAAATTAACGAATCAATCTATCCCTCAGAGTGTAGCCTTTCACCGGCTCCAGCTAAAACCATTGAAATATTGTTCAATTAATGAGAATCGATTCCCCGTGGGGTCGATACCCAAGGGCGTCCATCACAAACGCACATCCCATTTCATCGTCTGTATGCACGTCACAATGAATTGTAATGCCTTCCTGCGCGAACCGATGTGAAAAGTAGATTTAAAGGCTAATTTAACCTTCAAGATCTACCCCTGCTGGGCAGATGACAATTTCTTGTTTTCCCTTAACAGAGCAAGAAATCTTTTCTCGACGAATGTAAAATCCTGGAGTAAATCGGACAGATTCTTGTACCTGGGGGCAATTGGGGGCTTTCGGGTGACTAGAAATCGTGCAATTATGCGTAGTCTATCAGCAAGTGGATCAGTTATACTCCAGTCAATTGTTACATGTTGCCCTGAACCAAAGAAGATACGTCGCTTCGCCAAGATGTTTTATGGTAGATCTGCCCTGAGTGATACAACTTGGCATTGAGACATTCCAACATTAAAACTCACATGCTAGGGCCGTTGTCAGCACATGCTAACATATTTAATACTTCAATTGTCCATACCACATCACACACTGGTCAGCTCATAAGCCATGATATCCTCGGCTGGACCATGCCACACGTCCCAGAGGGGGGTGGGGTGGCAATCAACGGGGGTTGGTCATTTTGTTAGAAGGGGCAGGACAAAACTCTGCAAGCATCCTTTGTGTAGAACATCTGTTAGTATGACATTTAATTCATCAAGCAAGCAAATAAGCTTTAAATAAAGCAATACATGGACATTTAAAAAATAAACTTGGATAACAGAATTATAAAAATTTGCAAAATAAACCCTCTTAACATACGGGAAAGGTTTGCCAGCGACGTACTGGTGGGGGTGTTGCAACTAAACAGATTTCTCGCTGCAGTTTTAAGCCATTTCAGAGCTGCATTGCTCAATTTATATTACATTCATGTATTTTTTTATTTATTGTATAATGACTGATCGCTCAACAGAAGACCAACGGGCCACCCAGGGTGAGGGCAACAAGGAAATAAAGACTGATAAAATAAATAATCTTATTGTTAGATACGTGCGCTATTATTAATTATTCATCAACGGCTACCAACCATTTGGCTTTGAGAGTATTGAAGTGGCTTGATATAAAAACAATTTTTTGGAAGCTCAGGTATAATTGCAAATGCACTTGAAGTATCTTGCAATTCACGCGTCTCTCATTGCTATTATTGTCTGAAGAATCCTGATAAAGGTCACGGCTACAATTGTACGTGCCTTTCACGCTTTCTCCGCCACATTTTAATAAAATTGCAGATCCTTCAATTTAAGCAAAACCACTTTCTACAAAATACTGTTGTTAACCGGTGTCCCTTTTGTGTATAGGTTACAAGGGAGTCTTGATTTAATCATACCCGAGACAACAGCACGTCAAGCGGCGACACTAAAAAACAATTTAAACGGCACGAACCACGACTACGTCATCATTACACAAGGGACAAGGAACGCAGAAGACGCCATTGTTGCCGACTGCTCTTCTTCTTTTTTTAATAGTCTGTGCTCTGACTCCCTTATCAATTGAGTAACGTACTGGCAGTGTTGACACAATGCATGCACCGGATGGTATCATCCGTGGTAAGATTGTGCAGTGTGCGTTTAAGGTGACTAGCTTGAATTTAGACGCGTACCAAGTCCGTAGTCTGTATTCGAATTGGTGGCTTCAGCTATATGGCTACGACTGTTGCTCAGGGTGTTGCTAAGGATGTCCTTATACTTCAACGCGGCGACTTCAGCCGTAGCCGTCGCCGTATAGCTGCCAATTCGAACACAGCCTTGCGCTTTGTCTCCCACAAAGCATTTAGCAGACAGTAGACGCGTGTGACGTCATGGCAAGGGGTCAGTACCAAGGCAACCTCGTTCCCATGACGAAAGGTATCGATACGGTGCGCTGCCAATGGGAGCGAGGCTGGTACCACAGTGCGTATTGAACGCAGTTTGCACAATGAACAACCGCGTATCAACTTTCAAAGACCCTAGGTGGAGGCAAACTTACCAGATAAATCCATAGTCTTCACGTATGTGCGCATGCTCAGAACTACGCAAACAAAGGAGATTTACCGGGTGTGTCTGCTGCCACCTAGTGTTACAACGTCTCTCAGCCATGTGAGTAAAAATTATGAAATACAGTGTGTTGCACGTCACTTAGCTTACGCAATCGGAGTGAGAAGAGTCCATTTAACACCTAGAAGTACAACTCATAAAAAAGAAAGATTATCTTTATGTCTTTTTATTCTTTGGAAAACAGGTTTTTCAAGAAAGCAACTTAGTTTTAAGGTAGGGTCAGACTTTGTTAATGACCCCTATGTTAAAACTGTTTTACCACTTACACACAGAAAATGAATTTGTTTTTACATTTGAACCAATTATCTTTCTTTTTTTTAAGGTGCACCCCTCGAACACCCCTTGTGCCCTTTAAATATTTCACCCTAGTACGGTACTGCAAAGAGGCGATGGAAAAATATGTAAGTCAACTGGAAAAACGAAATCTGATTTCACTCGTTCTTGTATTTTGTTGTCACGACCACTGGGGGTTGGTTTCCCAGCTGGTTGTGTATGACAAATGGAAGAGTTGAAAGAAAACTACAGATGGCTGGAGACGAAGGCAGCCTGCAAGGCCGCGTAAAGTAATCACAGCCACAAAGGATTCTGGCTTCCTATAGAAAGCGCGTTGTCTGATTTCGTGCACGCCATAACGCTCGCGACTAATTGCAGATTGTATTCGTAGGACGAGGGGTTTGTTATTGCACGTATGTTTGCGGGTTGGTGAATGTTTACAACTTTACCCTTGAACGACTTGTCTATGATCACTTTCCTTAATGTGAAAAAATAAACAACAAAATATAAAAAAACGTGTTGGAACCTGTTTTGTTCTGTCTTTTGAAGAGCAAAATTCAATTAGTTTTTAGTAGGCCAGTAGTACACCATAAAGTTTTGGATACCAAACTTATTCACATCAGTGTTTGTTTATGGACCACACCCAAAATCCAACCTTAAGATTTTCAATGACATGAGAGAAGTGAGAGAAGAGAGAAGGCCTGAGAGAAGTTGCGTGTTGTGTCCGATTGGTCTGGAGCATGGAACTCAAGTTCTGATGGCTGAGTCATCAGAGTGTGGGTTCAAATCCCGGTGGTGATACTTGTAATCTTGGGCAAGGCACTTGACCATAATTGCTTCTCATCACCCAGGAGTATATGGGTATCTACAAGGTAGTTTTATACGAATGATTAGGACACTGTGCGCCCATTTTGGCCGCCGGTGATGTTTACTCCAAAGGAGTTGGGATGGTTTCAGGAATGCCCCTTATAAAATGTAATGGTTGTTATTTAGAAGTAGTACTGATATTATGCCTGTTATTCATTCAGTCAAGAATAACAGGCAAATATAACTACAACAATTAACTTGATGTAAAACAGAACAAAATAAACTGGTAAAGGAACTAAGTATGTCATTTTGGGTCTTAATTAGTCCTATGCATATTAAAAAAACATATTTCCTGTGAGTTGACGCTCCTCGTCACATTTACCTTCGGTGGGCCTGCGGGTTTACATTGCAACAACTTTTTTGAGAGGTCCATGATTTTTTGTTTACGGAAGATGTAATTTATCACTAAAGTTGTCTTTTAAAAATTAAAGGGGCACATTGCCTTAAAATATCTCCAAAATGTTCTGTTCCAAAGTTCATGCACTGAAACGCACAGTAGTGATTTTAAAAAATGCCCCTGGAAATACAACCACCTGAACATACGGTCCGCCATTTTTTAGAGTTAAAAATGTTAAGGTACAAACAAATGGACCGCGTTCTCTCACGAAATTAACCAAAATCACACCATTTCAGGGAGATTTGTGTGAATCATTATTATTTTGAAATATCTTTTCAACCACATTTAACTTAAAAGTTGAACCCAATGATTTGAATTTAGATAGACAATACATGTATTTCAATGTTGCCGCTATTAAATACATGTGTACATCGTTAAAGTAAAGGTAAAGTGTACATGATAACAAATATATAATGGCGAACCAGAAAAAGAGAAATAACAATATCAATTTACACGAAAGCTGGATAAATAATCACAAAACAGGACAGCATTTAGGCCTAGGGTGAAGCAAGGCGTTTGTTCCCGTACCTACGGACAGACACTACAACCCCAACTCACCAACAGACTAACAACACTGATTAACATGTAGAAACTAAGACAACACATCATAGAGAAATACGTCATAACTTGTGTTTTTTATAAGTATCATCTACTAGCACATGATGTACCATCTGTATTAAGTACAAGGTTTCCTCAGCAACACTGGACCGTTGTGGTGCGATGACTGGCAGTGTGTTTTACCCGCTAGCTTTCCCCATGAGTTAGCTCAGATGTAATTACGTTTCTCTTAAACGTCTACAAGGTTATATTAGACAATACTTTAGATCATATTTCAACCTTTGGAGTGGTGAAGATTGACCATTATGTCAAGCACTTGTTCTTGTCATGTCTAATAGATCTTTCCCGTGGAAGAAAATTGCACAGCGCGCGTGCGCACTAACACTGCTGGTGGGCAACACGAGGAAAAAGGAATGGGCTGAAGTTCATACTACTGAGCCATTTTTTTCCTGTGAAATATCCGTCCGGAATCGAAGTCATCTTCGAGAAAACTGTATCTGAAAACTTAAAAACGCAACAAGCTGGTTTCAGCTGTTACAGCCAAAATTAAGGGCAAAGTGTTTATATGCTGAAAATTGTGTTTGGTTTTACACTATTTTCTCGTGACTTTAACGCAACTTAATAAGCAAAACTGTTGACAGGTTTGTTACTTCATTTAGGTATGGTTGATCACACAACATAATATGAACACTGTCTGCGACTATTTCGTCAACCTTTCCAATCCTGCATAATACCTTTAAATCTAAACCAAATAACTTTCTTTACTAAAAACTCCACCCTGACCGTAAAAAATACCTCAAAACCAACGATTATTTAGGACATCCCTGTAAAACAAAAAAATAAGAAAAAAAGCACGAAGGAACAAGCATAAACGAACAAATCAAAATCTATAGAAGAAAGGAAGTGCAAATATTTTCCACTAAAATTACGTTGGTTTCTTTGTGGTATGACGTCTGGTGCCACGACTATTTGGGAAAAAAGCTACCTTTTGGCACGCAGTTTGTAAATTATTAACCGTGCAATTGTATTTTCCAAAACGCAGTGTAAATATTTTATCTCTGGGATGTAGCGAGACGTGACCTATTATGTTTCCATTATGTATATTTGATAGAATCCCTATGTCCAGAATGGAAGCGTACAAAACAAAACGAAAAACATCGCATGATGATTTGTCTCATCAATACAGGGAGATTGTGTCCATCCGGCCAGCCAGTTCAGTTTGCTCGATTAAAGGTAATATTATAAAGGATTGGTAAAGCTAACAAAATAGTCACAGACAGTGTTCATGTGTGATCAACTATACACGAAATAACAAATCTGTGGAAATTTGGGCTTAATCCGTTGTGTGAGTCAGGAGAAAATAGTGATCAAACATGAACAATTTTCAGCGTGTAAACGCAATGTCCTTAATTTTGGTTCCAACAACCGAATTCAGCTGTTGCAGATACAGTTTTCTCATATACGGCTTCATTTCAGAGGGAAATATTTCACAGAAAAAAAATGGTTCTAGTATAAACTCCATTGGGCGCCTTTTTAGGCGGATTCTGCACTATATAAGATCTGTTTTTATTACTAGTTTTATTACAATAAGCTTCCAGACTAAACTTGATCAATGCTGTTTTATATCCTTACCACTCCGATGCATGATACCTTAAAAGACTTTTCTTTTTGCATATACAGCCTCGAGTCTGTGCAAACCGCAGTCCTGTATTGAAAACAAATATATTTAATAAACCACCAATTTCCATTCAGTATTTTTGTATTCATGGCAAATTCGATTTCATTGTATGGTTCACAATGTGCTTGAGTTAGTTCCGGTCCAATCCAGTTCCAACCAGTGTAATCCGGCCTAGTCCAGTTCATTCCATCCAGGCCGCGCATTTAATCTGTCCAACACAATACAGTTCACTTCTACTCCATTTCCTTTGTATTCAACTTAACTCAATTCACCTCAACTCAGTTCAAATTAACATCTGCAACCGTAAATAATACAATCAGCCTTACTGGTTAAGGATGAAGGATTGCAGGAAGCTATACCAATCAAGTATTGCCAGGTACCTCGAAACCTTAGAGGTAAATGTATAGATTGGTAAATACTCAAACAAGTTACCATTAGAAAGTACGTGATGCATTGCAGCTGATGACATAATACAGTATTTTGAGACAGGGTTCCTTTCAAAGTAATATGTTTTGGAAAATTTTTCTCCCCAAAATATTTGAATCTGAGAAACGATTCATACATGAATCGTTTCTCAAAATTTTGTGGATTGGTGCCAGAGATGCGGTTGGTACCCACTGACAATGGATTCGACGTTTGGTGAAAATATCATGACAGTTTTTGCTGTTTTCTCAGCAATAGACACTGTATTCAGCTAAAACTTTCACATGCGACTTTTAATGATCGTTCTTTATAATATTACCTGTAAATCAGAAGTGCGTTGACAAACACCAATCCATGACCATTCCTTTAATGGAAATATTACTCTCTCTCTCTCTCTCTCTCTCTCTGTATGTGTGCGGGTTTCTATAACCGTAAAAGCCGAAGACTTCAACAAATAGGACATGGGAGTTCCGTCGAGCGAGGACGTCTTTGCTTCGCTTTCCTACAAAACCACACAGGGACGTAGCTAAACAAATTAATTCGATACAGTGGGAGACCAAAGAGAAAGTCCTCAATTTATTGGGTTGACAAACTATATGAGCATTTGTTGTGACATTCAAAACGAGGACTTATGACAAAAGGAAAATGGTTACTTTTCGCTTTCTGAAGAAAACAAATAATGAGGTCCACATTTGTTGGTACAAAGAGTTTCCATCAAAGAAGAGTCCACGATTGAAGGCTATTTCACAAACCAAGGGCCCAATTTCATAGAGCTGCTTCAACAGAAATCATTGCTTAAAATTCGTCTGCTTTGCCCAAATAGGCTGGAGACCAGTCACAGCTTGTACATGTGACATGGTATTTAGGCTGGTAACCTTATTCTGGTAAGTATAATGTTGTTGTGCTAATCTACTTTCTGTGTTAAGCAGCTCTATGAAATTGGGCCCTGTGTATAAAGGCCCATCAGTACAAGCA
>CM021546.1:9023485-9039029 GCA_010994315.2 Pisaster ochraceus | reverse complement strand
AAACTTTCTCTTGTCGCACACGCAGCTCTGGCCGAACTTGTAACAGTCTGTAAAATAAAAAAAATGAAAACTGTAAGTACATTATAACTATAATAACAAATACAAAAAAGAACACGGAGAAGCAAAGAATTTATCTGATTGGCAATTTTACTCATGGCTATACCCGCAAGTTTACCAATTATAGCTACTTCAATTTTCCAACACAAAGCAAGGCTTCAGATATAATTTAAGAACTGATGGGTACTTATGGTGATTAAGGTAATTGTGGTGATTAAGTGTTGTTGTTATTAACACTTATCAGTAAGAAATATATATCAAGTAACATTTCTCAATACTTAACCAATAAAATTGAAAGTGCTACAGCGCAGGTGTGAGGTAACACATTTGCGTTTCACGAAGTGACCAATCTGGGAGCGTGGTATTTGTTACGATAGTAACCTATCGCGATAGATCTCATTATCATTGGTTTTTACACAGCGCTCTTTTGGCAAACTTGTTGTTCTTTTTGTTGTCTTACAAAGTGACGTCTGTGTTTAGGAATTGATTTGTAATTGCTGAAGGAATAAAAACACATTGACAGTGCTGTACGAGTAAAGTAGTAAGCTCTATTTTTATCTGGACGAGTTGAATACAAACAGTAAGCTGACTCCAAAACAGCAGTTCTAAAAATAGTGCAACCTTAATCGCGATTAACCCTAACCCTAACCCTAAACGCAATTTTCTCGTTATCTTTGTTCCTCGTTTTGATGCAGTTAAAAAGTTTGGACATTTTGTGGTACGAGCGACAAATTACTGTGCACTTCTATAAAACAAAATGGTCACTGACCTGTAAGATCAGCTTGTGTCAAAGGTCCCATCTTGTTCTTTCCGCCTCGGTTCCTTCCCTTTCCTCTCTTGACGTACTCCATGAGGTCTTCCACTGGGAAGTACTCTTCCTCCTCATCGGCCATGACGAAGGCAGTCATGACGGCGAGAGCCATAAGGGTAAGGATTAGCTTGGCGGCCATCTTGAAGGGGAATTCTGCACAAATAACAAAATAACAAAATTTATGATTTAGCTTTCGAGAAAGACTCTGCTTGGCTCGAAACATCAGGACACAAACTATGTTTTGCAATAATAATTGTTAATATTATTAATAATAATAATAATATTAATAATAATAGTAACAATATAAGAAACAATTGAAACAACAATAGTAAAACGATAAATAAATAAATAAATACATAGTAATAATAAGATTCAGAGTAATAATGAAAGGAGTGATTTGGATAGCAGCGAGGATCCTAAGAAAGACCCTTGAGATCTAAGGCAACGGGACGTAGCCTGACTTGAGGAGTTAACCGCACGAAGGAAACTGTTATCTTTCTTTTACTTGCTTAGATAAGATGAAATAATATCGTAATGTTTAATTGTTTACAATTAAGTACAAAACAACTGTTTGGTGCTCCAGAATTGGATCTATGATAGAGATAGCCGTGTTGGTCTTATAGATGAAACAAGTAAATGGTAGCATAAAAAAGAGTTGGAAAGGAAAGTTAGTTTTGTTTCACAATGAAGACGCATCAAGACCCTAACGCATGAAAAACAAATGTAAACCCCTAACGTCCCCATGAGCCCTCGACTACACTGCTGGGGGTGTTAAAATACTTGAAAGCGATCCAAATCGAACATTAAGTTGAATTAAAATAACACCAATATAGTTGTGTGGCAGAAATGAGTGTTACTTTAACACCCTCGGTTTTTGTGATTCAAAGTCACACTTCTAGGAGTTACGATTGAGCAAGGTGTTCTAGGAAAATAATGGCGCGGCGAGATTGCACTCCAGTGGGAACGAGGTTGATGCGGTCATGCGCACACATTCGTTTTTGTTCCTTGTTCTTGGAAATGTTAAACACCACTTGCTTATTTTGATTGCCGAATTAAAAACATGGCTCTTATTTCTGTGTACAGGTCACAAAATGTGTGGGGACCTGTTTTCAGAAAAGTAATGGTATTATTATTTTTTTTTTTTTTTTTTAGTTGGTCCAATGTCACGTATTAGTTTGTATTCTGCAATCGGAACCGTTCTTTCATAGCTAATGGTGCCAGTTTTAAAACGAAATGATAATTAAAAACACTATTTCAAAATATAATATTAGTAAAGTCTTGTCGATATCAATTTCCTTCGTGATCACAACAAGTTGCCAAGTACAGAAATAAAAATAATAATAAAAAATAATACTAGTAATTAAAAACAATTAAACTTAAAAAGTGCGATACAAAATAGAAAACCAAAAACGTCACGACGTCAAGCCTGCTTATAAATCGATTGGTTTTTGTTGGTAACCTTCTTTGGTGGATCATGAAACACCTTTTAGACGAGTAAGGTCTCTTAAGACTCTCCTTATGTGTGACTCACTTCACTTTCGAGACATACATCGACCTACCTTAGCACTGATTGGTGCTTCGAATAAGAAACGTATTGACTAGATAATCAGAGTGCCAGCGAATTGTGAATTACTGGTACTTTCTGCTCTCATCTTAAAACTGCTTCCAAGATAGGAATTCTTTAGACAAGTTGAAGCACCTCATCAGAAATCAACCGGTTTCATCTTTGAAAACGTAAAACTGAGATATCGCGAATCATTCCTGGCAGCGGGTAACGCGTTTCAACTTTAACGAAAATAGTTTTTACAAATACAATAAATAAATGAATAACTTGCAATAATTCCAATGAGAGCCTTGAGTTGAAACAGATATTGACAATTTGATCTTGATGTGTGGAGATACTATCGAAGTCGAACTAAAATAAGATGTAAGTAAAAAAATAATAATAATAATAAATACTTAAAAAATGGAGAAAGCAAAATGAAAGTGATTCAACTTACCTTTGGTGTTTCTCGAACAAAAAGCTAGAAAAATTCAGCGTAAGAGCGATTGTGTGTGGAGGGTGTACTTGGGGCTGGTCTTATATAGGAATCAGGTGCCCCATCACCAGCAGGAAGAAGCTGGAGTACTGTTCAGTAAAGTGTGTCATTGCCCACACACTGTCATCGGCTTTGATTTAATTACTGGGGGTGCTATTAATGAAGCGTATCCACCTGTTCTCTATTGACACCTGATAATGATGACACCAAACTTTAGTTTTTTGTCTTTGTTTCGCGTGATCCGGTTTCAACTGAACTGATTTTCAACCAGGCTATAATTCGCCCGAACGTATTTTTTTAGACTGCAGGAGTCATCCGGGTTCATTACTGGTGTTCCATTTTAATTAAATTTGAAATCAGCTCAAAAATTTAAACGTTACCCCCCCCCCCCTGAAAAGCATGATGAGAAAGCAAGTGTATCAAGTTGTTAAAGGAACTCGACGATTATTCATTCAGTCATTACTGGTGTTCCACTTTAATATAAATTGAAACCAGCTCAAAAAAATGTTTTACCCCCCCCTTAAAAGCACGATGAGGAAGCGAGTGTATCAAATTGTAAAATGAAATGCGCAATTATATACAATCCTAGTTTTGTTGTTTATATTTATAGTTTTTATTTTCTTTGTTATTAATGTGTTAATAATGTTAAGTTGTTCTTCTTTTAGTGTTTCACTTAGGCTTCGATTTATTACTATTTGTATATATTAATTAAGTCATTTTTAATATTTATTCAGCAGTATTTTCTAGATTGTTTAGTATTGTTGTTATTTAATTTTGTATGGAGGTTATTTTTGTTTTTTCGCTTGACTTTTGGCGGGTTATAGGTTTCTTTGTTGCTGTTTAGAATATGTGTGTTTATTCTTTTACTCGTCATAATTGCTTTACTTTTTACTTTAATTTCGTTTGCTGTCTGTTTTAAGTTATCGAATTTATATTGTATTTAAGAAGCGGGTCAAGGAAACATCTTGTTTTGTGAATTTGTTTTTGCCTTCGCCCTTCAATGGACTTCCATGACCGAAGCTTCCAAACTGTCTCCACTTTGTGGAAGTGACACACAAACCACAGAGCTAGAGATAAACAGTGTGCCTATTCATGACTGCAATACTACTTACTACAGGGAGTTACGGGCTGTATTGTGTGGTCAACAGGGTGTTAAAAATCTGTCAGGCTAATACAAAAATATAACACAAACATAAAACTTGAAAATTGTTTTTATTTATTATATTTCTTTGTTCAACCCACAATTATTTATCATTTGATTGCCTCTAATTAGAGCAAAATTAATTAGTAAATATTTAAAGAAAAAATCAAACCAAAACTAATTAAAACTAAACAAAACAAATCGAAGCTTAGAAATCGAAGCTTAGTAACCCCAGACAACAACTGGACATGTAAAGAAGTCACTAAGAAGTCAAAAAAAATCATGGGATATGAAATATGACAATGTTATAACTACAGGAGGGGGCGTCACATACAACTGGAAGACCTAAATGGATCTGAGGGTCTCTCTGGGGACCTACCACCCATAAGGGTTAAAATTACTTCCTATCTTTTTCAATAGTTGTTCCTGCACTGAACACCTAGAGTGTGTTGTATTAAGTAAGTAGTGGTTAAACAAAAAACTTGCATTTTCCTTTTCCAATACTACCAGCGCAACACTCGGTCCTCTATATTGCGGTGTCACAAATTGGGTTTTATAGCAAACTGTGTTCCGTGACGGATCCGGGTTGTGGGGTCCTTCTATTGTTCGTCGTGAACTCCCTTTTTTAAGATTTGTCTCGTGGGGTCCAGGTATAACAAAGAATTCCCTTGTCGGGTCCATTGTTCCATTGTTGAAAATAGTTCACAAGGGCGCTCCCATAAGCCCCCCCCCCCCCACACACACACACACACGTGTAAACCCCGGCAAGTGTGGACCCTCCTTTGTTCAACACTTTGTGATAGCAACCGTGGACAACATTTTATTTCCTTTGGGGTAGCAACCGTGGACCTGTTGTCCCTTTTGCTTATAGGTTCCTGATTTGAATGTGTATACCTAACCACACACACACAAACAACCTTACGGATTGGGGCTGTGGGGTCCTACTGTGTTTCCCTTTTCTAAAGATTTCTCTCGTTGGTTCAGGTTGAAAACAAGAATTATTTTGAGGGGTTAATTGTTCTATTGTTGAATAAAAAAAAATTAAAAACACTTAGGCGCTCCTGTAAGCCCACGTGTGTAAACACCGGCAATCGTAGACCTTCCCTTGCTCAAATTTTGTGATAGTAACCATGGACTACAATGTTTTCCTTTGTGGTAGAAATCATGGACCTATTGTCTCTTATTTTATAGGTCAACGGTTTGAATGTGGTACCTACCCATCCTTCACACATTCTCAAAATGCATCCTTGTAGAGCGTTATTTTGTTCTTCCTTTGTCCCTGCACTTAACAGTTTCCCATAGACTTTGTACGCAAAATGTCCTTCGGAGCACACTGGTTTTTTAGAACTTCAATATGGAGTCTTTTTATTTTCCATGTTTTTCTGTCCTTGGTGTCCTCAATGTACCGAAAGTAAGAGCACCCTCAATACGGATGGTGGCTTGTGGGGTCCTGCCATTGTTGTTCTTTTTTCCGAAGAATTTCCTTATGGGGTCCAAGTTGAATAAGGATTTCCCTTGTAGGGTCCATTGTTCCATTTTGTTTTGGACCCCACAAGGACCAACGCGTATTCCCACCCACAATCACATAACCTCTTTGCTCCTTTGTTTTCCCGTTGTTTTCTCCAAGGTTTAGTGATGAGATGAACATTAATTGGGCGAAAATTGGTTCCAAACAACTTGAAACAGTTGCCAAGACTAATTATGTGGTTTTATTCGTGGGTTTGTTAAATTTATTTCAGTTTTATTTTTTCCATGACAAAATTTAATTAAATCAAAAAACGGTTTCTACAGCCACAAGCGACGTTAAACTTGAATATTTACCGAAACAAAATGGGCACACATAAAACTCAATGCTTGGGACCAACTTGGTCCCGGAAGTTCGAATACGCGCGAAACTTGTACGTTCTATTGAAACAACAATTGTATAAGAGGTTGTTGGGACATGTCTGCTCGAAAGATTGTTAATTTTTTTTTTCAAAATGTCCAAAAACCTTCTTGAGAACTTGCCAAATGGCATGTAAAAAGTGAAAACCTAGGGTTGATCTGACCCCCTTTTTAATAATTTCCACCTGGGTCATAAGGTTATCTTTTGGCCTAGCCTTATAGTATCATATCATATCATATCATATCATATCATATCATATCATATCATATCATATCATATCATTTCATATCATATCATATCATATCATATCATATCATATCATATCATATCATATCATATCATATCATATCATATCATATCATATCATATCATATCATATCATATCATATCATATCATATCATATCATATCATATCATATCATATCATACCATAACATACCATACCATACCATACCATACCATGTCATGTCATGTCATGTCATGTCATGTCATGTCATGTCATGTCATGTCATGTCATGTCATTTCATGTCATATCATATCATATCATATCATATCATATCATATCATATCATATATTATCAAATATTATCATTTCATATATTATCATGTCATATATTATCATATCATTTATTATCATATCATATCATATCATATCATATCACACCATATCATAGCATATCATATCATATCATATCATATCATATCATATCATATCATATCATATCATATCATATCATATCATATCATATCATATCATATCATATCATATCATATCATATCATATCATATCGTATCATATCATGTACTACATTCACTCTATCGTAAATATTTGCGTGGTAATTTTTAAAGTACTGCTTGAAACAAAACGACTGTGTAAGTGTGTGAGTTTATTCTGCCCCCTACAGTTTATTATTTCAAGATGCTCACAAAAGTTTGATCCAGGGAGTTTGAAAGCAAAGCAACAGGTAGAAATAATTGTACAGGTGGATTTCTGTAATTGTGCTGAAGATGAACTATCAAAATATGAAGTTGGTTGACCTAATATTAGCCTTACACTTACTACTCCGTTGTACCATCGAACAAATAAAGACATTACAAAAATGGTTAACACAACTTAAAACATACAAAAAATCGTCCATTAATCATTACTTGATACTCGGGTCGTAGTAGATTTTTGTTTCAAGAACCTTAATATAGCGCGCCACCATGAGTTTACATGACCATTTTATTGGTTCCCTTAAAAGAAAAGGGCACTTTATACGCAACATATATTCGCATTAGTTAATTTTTAGCTTGCTCTGCATAAGCATACTTAAACATACTCAGTAGTGTTACCGCTGGAGTCGTGTGTGTGTGTGTGTGGGGGGGGGTCTCAGATCCCATGAAGCCCCTAAAGAGGACGTAAAGACTGTCTGTTTATGTCACTGGTAATCCTTGTTCTTAGTAAGAACATATTAAGCAAACTTTTTTTTTTCAGCGCCCTAAACCAAAAATGCGTCCCAAGGCACTTTACAGTGATGAAAATACTATTTACAAAAAACAAACAATAAATAAACCTAGAGCTAAGAAAGGAAACTTGAAATTGTGTCTTAAATTAAAACGTGGGTTTACTTTGGGGGATTTGTCCATAGCTTTAGGAAAGTTAACTTAACCATTTTTGTTGAATTTGCAACTTTTTAAACATTTAAACAGTTAAAATACGTAAATTTCATGTCCTTGGTTCGTATCAAAATTTAAGACAAGACACTTTACAGGTCAGAAACTCTCGGATCTAATTTGACTCAAATTCCAGTTCTCTTGGGGTCTGACCCATTCCTTCATTTCTTTTTCTCAAGACAAGTTTCTTTGCTCTCATTTATTACTAACTTTGATTCGGAAAGATTATAATTTAGATCCGACGTCATAGTAAACACCTCACAGAAAATTACCAAACGTATTTATTTTCTTATCAAGTTTGATCATCCCTTCCTGGACTACGAAGCTCTCGTTGTTGCAGTCACAGAGGCCGAATTGCAAACTCAAAATGTATTGCTTTAACCTGTTAAGCTGTCATGACCCATATTCAACATTCCGTAAAGCCTGAAGAGTTTTTAGCCCCTTGATTTGGGCCAAATCGACCCATAAATGGTTCAAACCAGTCAGCGGGTCAGGCCTTTTTGGGACATGCATTCCGGGACAATTCTGGCTCTGGTGTTTTTAGGATGTAATAACTATCACTAAACCACTTTTAGAATTTAAAAAAAACAAAACAATTAGAGACAAATGGTTATCTTTGCTTTTAAAAGTAACTTTATTCCAAACCAATCAAAAAAAAGACAACATGTTTTATGTTCAATTCTGGTAATTTTTAGAATCTATACCTCTTTCAGTTTTTAGTATTTGTAACTAAAACATGCCATTGTTTCATAGTAGTACAATCATTGATCTTATAATAGTTGAAATATTGGCACAGGACTCGTTCTTTTAGTGATTGGACGCAGTTTTTGATAAAAATTATTCCAAATCCCTCGAATGCGTCCTGCGTCAATTACACTATTTGCGTACACACAAAAGACCGAAGACATGCGTACTCTTGGCAGATCTAAATGCTAACAATAAATGGATGTAGGCCTACATTTCGATCTCATTGAAAACTTCAGAATCAGCTAGATACCAAAACATGGCTTAGATTTACTTTTGTAAGTGCCGCAGCGATACAATGGCAGTTCAAAGATCGTATTGACGTCACAGTGACGTAATCTAAAGTGGAAACAAGGTATGGTTTCTAGCTATTAGGGTAACACTCTTTTCAACTGTGGTATAAACTAATCGTGTCTGTTCAGGTGGGTAGTTCTTAAGAGTTAAACAAAAAGAAGGAATCACACTTTAAAACGTCATCGGGGCGGGGTCAAGGTGTATGATGTGAGATCGTTGTGGGAGTTTAACTTTCGTGACAGATGAGAAATCGGTCGTTTCCAAACTTTCTCTTGTCGCACACGCAGCTCTGGCCGAACTTGTAACAGTCTGTAAACAAAAAATTGAAAACTGTAAACACATGATAACAATAATAACAACAACAACAACAACAACAAATAACACGAAGAAGCAATTATTTTCATCTGATTGGCTATTTTACACATGACTATACCCGCAAGTTTACCAGTTATAGTTACTTCATTTTTCCAACACAAAGCAAAGTTTCAGATATAGTTTAAGAACTGAAGGGTACTTATAGTGATTATGGTGATTAAGGTGATTATGGTGATTAAGTGTTGTTGTGATTAACACTTATAAGTATAAACGATGAATCAAGTGACATTTCTCAATACGCCACTTAACCATTGAAATACTTAGTGCTACAGCGCAGGTGTGTGAGGTAATACATTTTTGTTTCACGAAGTGATCGATCTGGGATATCGCGATAGATCTCATTAACAATTGGTTTGTACACAGCGCTCTTTAGGCAAACTCGTTTAAAAACACATAATCAGGGCTGTACGAATAAAGTAGTCATATTTTCGTCTGGACAAGTTAAATAAAAACAATTAGCAGACTCCAAAACAGCAGTTCGAAAAATAGTGCAAAATTAATCGCGATTTTCTCAAAACACTATTTGTTTTCTTCTTTTTTTCGAGCGTCAAATTAATGGTCACTGACCTGTAAGATCAGCTTGTGTCAAAGGTCCCATCTTGTTCTTTCCGCCTCGGTTCCTTCCCTTTCCTCTCTTGACGTACTCCATGAGGTCTTCCACTGGGAAGTACTCTTCCTCCTCATCGGCCATGACGAAGGCAGTCATGACGGCGAGAGCCATAAGAGTAAGGATTAGCTTGGCGGCCATCTTGAAGGGGAATTCTGCACAAATGCAAAACAAATATATATATATCAATAATTATAAATAAAACAATTTAAAAATAGTAATAGCAATATGAAGAAAAAACATATTAATATTAGTAATACTAGTTATAAAAGGGGGGTGCTTTTGGGAACTGCCTTGATCATGAGAAAGACCCTAGAGATCTAAGGCTACGGGACGTAGCCCGACTCGTGGAGTTACCGGCAGAAAGGAAACTGTTATATTTCGTTCGCATGCTGATATAAGATGAAATAATAGTGTAACATATTTTGTTGTACAATTAAATACAAAATAAATATTTGGTGCTCCAGAGTTGCAGGTATGATAGAGACAACTGCGTTAGCATGATAGATAACATAAGGACATGGTAGCATAATAGGAGTTGAACAGTAAGTTAGTTTGTTTCACTGTAAGAAGACGCTTCAAGACCATTACGCATTAAAAACAACTGTGAACCTATCACGTCCTCACACACCATCGACAAAAACTGGGGTGTGAAAATACTTCAGAGAGAATCAAAATGAACACCATTTTAAGTAAAAATAAAACCAGTATAGTTGTGTCGGCAAAAATTAGTGTTACTTTAACACCCTAGGTTGTAAATTTGTATTCCTTTTGGTTTTTGTGATTCAAAGTCAAACTTCCAGTACTTTTGATCAAGGCGATCTGGGAAAACAATGGCGCGGCGACATCACATTCCAGTGGGAACGAGGTTGATGAGGTTTATTACGCGCACACAATCGTTTTGTTTCTTGTTCTTGTAAAACTCTAGAGTTTAAAGAAATGCTAAACAACACTTGCTTATTTTGATTGCTACATTAAAAACAGGGCTCTTGTTTTCCGTGTACAGGTGAAAAACTGTTCGGGGACCTGTTTTCAGAAAAGTAATATATTGGGATGTTTTTATTTATTATTTATTAGTTTTTCCACGTATTAATTTGTGTTCTGCAATCGAAAACGATTTTTCAGTGCTTATGGCGCCAGTTTCAAAACAAAAATTATAATAAAAAATAAAATTTCAAAACATATAACTAGTAAAGTCTTGCCGACGATAATTTCCTTCGTAATTACTACAAGTTGCCAAGTACAGAAATCAAAATAACAATAACAAATAATATTAGTAATACAAACTTCATATATCAAACAGAAAACCAAAAACGTCACCACGTCAAGCCTGCTTATAAATGGATTGTTTTGCGTTGGTAACCTTCTTTGGTAGATCATGAAACGAATTTGCGTTTAAACGCTCAAGCAATATCATTTCGAGACATATATCGACGTACCTTAGCACTGATTGGTGCTCCGATTAACAACTGTATTGACTAGATAATCAGATTGACAGCGAATTGTGACTAACTGGTATTTTGTTTGTATTTATTGTTTGGATAAGGTTAATCGTATACCAGCGAAAATGTTCTGCTCTTATCTTAAAATTGCTTCCAAGTTAAGACTTCTTAAGACAAGTAGAAGCACCTCAGCAGAAATCAACCGGCTTCATCTCTGAATATTTAAAACTGAAATATCATCATTGATTCCTGGCAGCGGGTAACGCGTTTCGATATAAAAACATATAACAAAAAAATACAATAAATAAATGAATAAATTTCAACAATTTCAATGACAGCCTTGAATTGAAACATAAAGTGGTAATTTGCTTTTGGTGCGAAGTTGAACTAAAATAAGATAAATGTATAAAATAATAAACACAAAAATACATATTTAAAAAAAATTGAGAAAGCAAAATGAAACTGGTTCAACTTACCGTTTGTGTTTCTCGAACAAAAAGCTAGAAGAATTCAGCGAAAGAGCGAATGTGTGTGGAGGGTGTACTTGGGGCTGGTCTTATATAGGAATCAGGTGCCCCATTACCAGCAAGAAAAAGCTGGAGTACTGTTCAGTAAAGTGTGTCATTGCCCACACACTGTCATCGACTTTGATTTAATTACCAGGGGTGCTACTAATCAAGCGTATCCACCTGTTCTATATTGATACCCGATAATGACGAGACCCAACTTTTGATTTATGTCTTTGTTTCGCGTGATCCGGTTTCAACTGAACTGATTTCCAACCAGGCTATAATACGACCGAACGTATTCTTTGAGACAGCAAGAGGCATCCGGGTTCAATATTGGTGCTCCAATTTAATTTAATTTGAAACAGCTCAAAAATTAAAACTTCCCCCCTCTCCCCCTTAAAAAGCATGATGATGAAGCGAGTGCATCAAGTTGTTAAATGAACTCTACGATTATTCATACAGTAATTACTAGTGTTTCATCTTAATTTGATTTGAAACCAGCTCAACAAACAAAATACCACCTCCCTTCAAAGCATGGTGAGGAAGGGAGTGTATCAAATTGTTAAATGGAATTCATGATTATTGAAAAGAAATCCCAGTTTTGTTGTTTAAACTATTATTATTATATTCTTTGTGTGTGTTTATAAGTTTAAATTGCTCTTCTTTTAGTGTTTTGTTTCAGTTAGGCTTCGATTTGTCATTTTCCAATTATTAATTTAGTTATTTTATTATTTATTTAACAGTATTTACTAAAATGTTTGTTTGATTGTTTGTTTTTTATGGTTTTTTGGGTGGTTTCTTTTGTTTCTGTTTGACTTTTGGCGGGTTATAAGTTTTTTTGATGCTGTTTATAATATGTGTTTATTATTTTATTTGTCATTTTTACTTAAGTTTACTTTAGTTTGCACTCTGTTTTATATTTTCGATTTGTTATTGTTTGTAATGAGCGGCTCTGAGAGGACAATTAATTGTATTAATTTGTTTTTGCCTTTGATCTTTCCTGGAATTGCATGACCGATGCTGTGTAATTTTTGTATTAATAATAATATTAATAATAATATTGGTGCTCCAATTTAATTTAATTTGAAAGAGCTCAAAAATTAAAACTTTAACAATTGTTGATTTCCCTTTACAGCGCATAGGGACCTCACGGTGATATGCGCTATATAAGAATGGTTTATTATTATTATTATTGTAAAAATAACATTATTATTAATGTCTTATTTTATGGCGCTCACATCCATCACTCAGTGACACTCAAGGCGATTCAACATTAAGTATTTTCCTACAAGGTATGTGGTGCTTCGTTTGAAGTATGATACCTACTCCATTACATAGCACCATGTAATTGTTTACAAGATGCTGTGGCGCAATATGCAGCCAATCAAACCCCTTCTCTTTTCGATAATTGCACTGGGTTCTTTTACGTGCGTTACACAACACACGGGACCGATGGCTTTACGTCCCATACAAGGACAAGGCAAATGGTTAAGACCGGGACTCGAACCCACACTCTGCTGAGTCAGAAACACCAGAGCTTAAGTTCCGGTGCTCTTATCCGCTCGGCCACGACACGCCACGTGTAAGAATTTAACACGTTAGAACAGTTTTAAAGCCGTTGCGGAAGCTTTCTTGCATGAAATGCAACTCTAAAACTCACTGGATAATAACTCTGATAACAATATTAAGACAAAATATAAAGGGGTGGTTGGAGTAAAACTCAAGTAAATAAATTTACATTTAAAATGCTTGTGTAAAAATTGGGACTGCTATCTTATATTCCAAAGTGTGGTTTTTCCGTCACAAAACAAATACCATCAACATTTTTTTCGTGGCCACATTGTCTCATCTTATGACCTGCTCGCACACGGCTACATATTTGAATTCACTCTTCCCTCTGTAAACAAAACGACGGTTGCAAGTAAAGAAGTAAGTCACTTTATAACAAAGGAAGTAGGCTGCTTTTTTCAAAACATGAGAGTAAAAACGTGTAGAGTTAAACAGGAAATGAAAGGAAATAATTCCGGTTGCGCCACTTTATTTCGGGATCGAGATGCTGTATGGCCTCATCTTGATTTTGGGATCAAGAAAATCGCTTTTCCGGGTTACATTTCTGTCAGCAAACAACAGGCAAGCTTACCCAGAAATATTAATAACTAATAGGAACACACAGTCATCCACCACTGAATGAAGATTTTAACGAATTCTAGGTCACAATTAACCTGGAAGGTACGAGGGGAAATTACCCTTTACTTGGTCGACTGACCTTGAAACTTGCTTTAAAAAGGAGACTTTATCTCAGATTATGCCTCAGTTTGACCTATTATGGGTTATCTTGAAACAGATGCTTGGTAAGTTTGACCCAATATTGGTTATTTTGAAGCAGATTCTGGGTAAGTTTGACCCATTGTGGGTTATTTTGAAACAGATTCTAGATAAGTTTGACCCATTATGGGTTATTTTGAAACAGATTCTTAGTAAGTTTTACCCAATATTGGTTATTTTCAAACAGATTCTGGGTAAGTTTGACCCATTGTGGGTCATTTTGAAATAGATTCTGGGTAAGTTTGACCCATTGTTGGTTATTTTCAAACAGATTCTGGGTAAGTTTGACCCATTGTGGGTTATTTTGAAACATATTCTGGGTAAGGTTGACCCATTGATGTTTTTTTGAAAGAGATTTTGGGTAAGGTTTACCCACTATGGGTTATTTTGAAACAGATTCTGGGAAGCTTGACCTATTATGGGTTATTTTGAAACAGACTCTGGGTGAGTTTGATCCATTTTGGTTTCTTTTGAAACAGACTCTGGGTAAGTTTGACCCATTATGGGTTATTTTGAAACATATTCTGGGTAAGTTTGACCCATTGTGGGTTATTTTGAAACAAATTCTGGGTAAGGTTGACCCATTATGGGTTAATTTGAAATAGATTTTGGGTAAGTTTGACCCATTATGGGTTATTTTGAAACATATTCTCGGTAAGTTTGACCCATTATGGGTTATTTTTAAACAGATTCGGGGTCAGACTGACGCATAATTGGTCAGGCTACACGGGACCCGAAATTCGTAGGCCTTTTTTAGATTTGTAAAACTGTTTGACAAGTCAACAAAATGCGATATTTGTGTCGTTTAGAGAAAACATTTTGAAAGCGTTTAATATTCCTGATATGGTGTTCCACGCCTTTAATGTACCTTTAAAGTCCAAACAATTAATTATTTTATTTATGAAATAACATTTACGCCACAATTATGTTTAGTTTAGTCTCAAGCTCACAACTCATATATATTGTAACTCTCCACGCCCAGACAAACTATAATATTTAAACTCAGAACCGGATTTTGGTTTTGTTCATAAAACAGATGAAATTACTTTCAAAAAAATACAAATTAATGAAAAAACAAGAAAGAAAAAACCCAAACAAAACACAATTGGGGCATATAATGTAAGGATTTAAGAACACTTATAATGTATCACAATTACACTGATCTCAAGCCTGACATTTTACATGCCCTCACTGTTAATGTCTTTTCAGTATTTCTTGGGAGATGATAATTTCATCCACACCAATCTTTTTAGTTTCCTAATTAATTAAAATGGTGAGCCAATAGGACAAAGGGAGATATCGTGCCGCGGACCCAATGCGTACACATAGCCCACAAAATCAACATATTAAATAGGTTCTGCTCAAGTTCACGAGTGTGCGATAATGTCTGTCTCTCTTCTTTGTTTCCCCCTTTTTTATAATTCTCTTTTGTTAAAGGATGTTAGCGAAAGAGATCCAGAAAGTTTAGCATGTCATTTGTGTGAGTATAACAATGGGATGTTGGTTAAAAAAAAATTTAAAGTTAAAACACTTGGATAACAAAGGGAAGTCCTGAGGTGAGCAAGCATTTGCATCTTAACACTGCGTGATGTCATGGTACTGCAATCAACAGTCCTTTTTAATTAAATAATCAGTACTCCGCATTTTTTTTTTTTTTTT
>CM021546.1:9002332-9013567 GCA_010994315.2 Pisaster ochraceus | reverse complement strand
TGTGCAACACGGAGGCGCTAATATCCGGACAGACGTCTCCCCTCCAGCGACAGTAAGGACATTTATTGGATTGAGGGCGCTAAGCTGATTCCATTGCATCCCCTAATTGGACTAAAATTAGGCTCTTCAAGCGAACATTTCAATCTTAAGCTGAAGATAACCCAACACGCACTCGTCTCCGCATTGCACAACCTCCTCAAGCAAACATGATTGATCTACTTTTATTTGCAAGCACATCACCGAACATTTTTTAAAGCAATAAATGTTGGATATTCTCATGAAAGTGAATGAAGATCGACTGTTACAAAAAGTTCCAAGCACTACAGGCGATTCTGTTTGCTTAAAACAGTGACTGTAACCTGAACAACTTAATGAATTTTGATAGTTGTTGATTTTACAGCCAACCTGCAATGTTTGAGATTTTTTTTGTTAGTATGAATAGTTTCAAGACGTCAATGTTCATGTCGCCTGAAGCAACAATAAGGTCTGCAAAAGTTATTCAATTACACCACGTAGATTTTCCTGTTTCGCACTTAGGTTAACTATTTTATGAAAATTTGCTCGGCTGCAACAATATTGATATACTTTAATGGTAGTGAGTGTCCGAAAAAAACATAATAAAGAGGTGCTGTTTTCTGTAAATGCCTGGATCGAAAAAAATAATAGTAATTATTTTTTCCCCTCCAGTTTGGACGGTAAGGTCTAATTAGGTCAACACACAACAACTTTAAATAAAATATGTGGTTCTAAAGATGACTATTTGAAATATAAAATACATTATTCAAGCACCAATATACCAAACGATCATTTAATTGGCCACAGCTGGGTTCCATGCGATTACCCTTTCTCTTTTGGTTAGCCATATGGGTGGCAAGCTTGCCGGACGTCTCCACTCGAGTGTCTTTCTTTGATACCCCCAGGAGAAAATGGCTTGCCCCCCTTGCCTCTTCCCGCCATGTTTCGGATCTCACAAAACAAAATGGAGAGCATGGAGCTAATGGTGTCGCTGACAGTGCCCCGCCAGCTGCGTCCAGCCTGCCACTATCTCGTCACCAACCCTCGGGAGGTCGCCGTAGATGCCCTTTTTTCGGGGGATGAGTTGACTTGTCATAGTCTCTCATTATTGATTCTAAGAAGCCGACTTGCCGTTATATCTCGCCAAGACATCTTAGATTCAGTGTGTCGACTTGGCAAGACAAATATTGTGGGTGTGTCGTCTTCTTTGGTTCAGTAAGTCGTCAGGACAGGACGTTGACACTTTGACTTGGAGGATACTCTGGTATACCTCCATGACGCAACCAAGCGGCTATACAAAACGGAGCTCCCACAAATTAAGTAACATGGCGTAACGCAGGAACTTTTTCGCAAATTGTTCTGAAAAGCACCTGAGAAGGGTATTCAAAATGATTGTTCGTTTTTAAACGAATACAATCTGTTTACTCTAATGTGAACTCAATTTCCTTATTGAACGAACAAATTTAAAATTAATTTCAGCAAAGTTCTCGTTCAAGCTGGTTGTTATGAATGAAAGTGGATGCATCCATTCAATTTAAATTAGGGGGGTAACACAAATATTGAAAGGAGAATGTGCAACCGGGTCATCATCCTGCTGATGAAAACCGTAGTTTAAAGCGATCAAAATAATCGATACGATTCAATTACCATTTCGGTACACGTGGGGAAGGGAGAAGGGGGGGTCATCTCTGAACCGGTACTTTAATCACGCCTCAAGACCTGCAATGGCCGTAGCGTAATCGGTTTAGGCTTAAGATGGTCATCGGTTGCTCAGAGGTCCGGATAAACTTCTTTTCAACTGTACCAAATTAAGATTATTAGAGCAGAGTTTGGGAAATTCTGTTAGATGACCCCATGGAACTTGTTAAAAAGATGGAAGGTGTGATACTCTGGGCATCTCCGTTTTTAACCCTGTAATGCTCTGTGCCGGCTACCAAAAAAAACGGGTGGATTGTGGAGACCCACGATAAGACATGTTCCAGATAGTGTACGCTTGGTATGATAATTACCCCAAAACAAACGTAAATAGAGGAATAAATAAATTAGCAATACAAACAAGCGGAACACCGAAACCCCGGGGTCTGACTCTCCCACCACTCTTAGATATTTGGAATTGTCTAGTCTAGAATACACAGGACGTTCAGCTCACTGGGCTTTGGAACTGGTAAAAACAATGAAACACAAAACGTGTAACTCATTGGAGGACAGAGATTCGTATAAGTGTTTTTATATGAGGCTTATCTTACATCGGAGAAAAAAAACTATCAATTCCTTAACACCGACAACATTAAAAACAGTAAGGGTAAAATTGCGTTCGTTTTATTATTACAGCAGGTCTAACTGTTCACTACTATTACTTTGATGGTTGACGATGATTTGCCAGCGAGTGGTAACTCACCATCCTCCTATTTGATTACTGACCCTAAGCGATTTCGCAACATACACATAAAAATAAAGACCGTCAGTCTAGTTTTGGTAGAACGGTCTTTCATTCAGCACCTGTTGAAATATTATTCACTTAACGCTGAATCTCGTCAGTTTGATCCGTATGGGGTAATTTTGACACAGATTAAAAGAGCACGTGGCACTTTCAAAGACACTGATTTAGTGTTCCGGGGTAAATTATTCATATGTGTTTGCTACACCGATATTTATCGGCAATGCAAAAAAAGGACAATGTTTTGAAATAAATCACTAATAAAACGTATTTCATCACACAATGTCGTTTGTGTCGTTCTTTTTGTTTTAAATTAGTTCAATAAAGGATCAACCATTCCAGAATCATGTTGTTACCAGAGCCTCATTAGAACTTGCCAGGTTTGACCAGAACATTGGGAAGACACAGGGACGGGGACCTTCAGGTTGTATTATTCTTTCACAAAACATTTTCCCTCAAAAGTTGTTTTTAGTTCATAACTTCTGTATTTTGAAGGTTTCTTTATGAAGCCAACAAAAGGCCTAGCCACAGAGAACATACCGTTCCGTCGAAAGCATCTATTTCCCTTTCTCGAATGTTTTTTTTTCGACGGAACGAAATTGTTTTAAGATAACATTTTGTGACCAGTTTCCGTGACAGCCTGACACATAACTGGACAAGACCCTCCGATCAGTTCTGACCCACAAGTTGACAAACTGTAAACCGATGTATTTGTAACAGGGCATGGCTTTTCAATATTATAGTTGTTTTAAAAAGCCGATAGAAATCCGATAAATCACTATTGGCTTCTCACAAATACCTTCGTTGTGCATCGGCATGTTTGCTGTGTGCTTTTAAAATAAAATGGTAAACTCTCAATATACTAACATGGGTCAGACTACTTCGCAATCCAGCTTTAGTAAATATATTGACTTTATTGATCAAACAATCAGCAACAATGAGGACACGTTATTCATATTAAACTACTTTACCGTTGGAGACCCCTTGCATATGACGTCATGAGCCAAACAGCGCCCTCTCTGGGCTTAAATAAAACTCATCATTGGCTGGAAGTTGTGCGTAGCGTCTACACGCTGGTGCGTTACCATTATTAGGCTTCAGCGTGACGACGGCACATGCAAGGGGACGTAAGCCAGATAGAAATAATGCATAACAAATAAATTCAAATGCAATATTGCACATCAGAGAAGAAAATAGGAAACAGCAGATGAAGAACCTGCGTTTGAATTATTAATTAATTACTTTAAGATGTTGCAACTAATTATTTCTTTATTTTCTTCTTAAATAACAGCTATCTGGTTACCAGATACCATAATTGTAAATCGTTGTACACCCCAGGCTTGCAATGTAAATTTGTATGAAGTAACCCCAACAAGCTGTGGTTATAACCACAACAGTGTCTGTCAGAAGGCTGCCACAAAAGGTAAATGGGCACTACGATCGGTGATTGGCGCCCTCTACGGGGCAATTAGCTCGCCGTTATAACTGGGCAGTTTCCATCAGACCGGACATTGTTGAATACGAGAGGTTGATCACTATATCTCATCATAGAAAAAAATGCAATGGTTCCTTGATTTTACTAGTGTGTTTTAAGTTAAGTGAACCAAAGTAAACCAGAATAACATAATAATTTACTATGAACTATTAACCATTTCTGTAGATAAATGAACAAAACATCTTAACAAATTTATTCAACAAGTATAACCGCAAACAAATAAAAAATAAAAACAACAACAATAAGAAATAAAATAGAAAAATACAATTTAGATATTGAGCAGTTGTACATAGCTTAAATTCTAAACGACAAACGTGCGAAACAGATGGTATTTTACATCAATACCCCGAGACTCCTTGAAAAGTAACATCATCGTGACCATGGGTCTTCTCGAAATCACGGCTATGGTTTCAGGTTTCGAGGTGATAGTCAAGCTCAAGCACTCACCGGAGGTTTGGTTTCGAAAAGACCGAAAGGCCTAAGTATTCTCCAGCCGGTTGATGTAAGCATAGAAATATTACAAGCAATTAACGTTTTACAATATTTTATCCATTACAAATTCAGTGCAGAGAGTTAGTTTTGGGACTTTGAGAGAAATCTACGTGGCAGCAATAATACCAGTTAAATGTTAACTGTATTCAGTGTTCTGAGCCTGTGCACATTTCCGAGATCGATAGATTTTACTGCAGTCTGCTGCCACCTAGCGTCCTCATTGTCTTCATGTGAGTGTTACGTGGTAGTGTTCTTTTCCTCACTACAGATTAGAAACTATTGGTTTCAGTGTGTGACTTTCGCAAGTGTCAGCACATTAAATGTTGCTTTCTCCGGTTGCAAAATACATCTAAAAGTTTAAGTTAACACTAAAATGCCTTTAGCCCCTGAACGCAGAAATCCACACAAAGATATAATGTGTATAAAGGAGGTCAAAGTTTACAGGATTTGGCAGAGACTGTAACTGAAAACTTCATTTTGTTTTTTTAAGTTTAATCCAATTGGCATTCTCAAGTCAGCAAGGTAACAAAAAACGCAATGTGGCGCGTTGCATCGCACTGAAGGCACACTGGTCCTTCTGATTACCATTGACTTTGAATCAATCGGGTATTAAGTATTTTTGATTTGACATACAACAGGGCACGATTTTATAAAGCACAACAAGTCGATAAGCACAAACTTGTTTTGCTAGCAGAATGATGTTACCAGTCAATAAGATCAAGAGTATCGTCTATGACTGATCTCCTGCTTATTTTACTTAGCAGTAAATTATCAAGTACATGTTTCTGCTTAAATCACCTCTATAAAATTTTGCCCAGTGAAGTAAAGATTGAGGTTGCATGGTTTGACCCACAGCGGTTGACAACGTTTATAGATTTAAGAAATCTGTTTGTGTTCGTTTGATGCGGTGTTATTTAAACAACAAATATCAATTAGAAGACAAGCTCAATCAACTTTTTGCACATCTTGTGTGTTTATCACTCAACACGGATCTCCTTAAAGTTTTCCACAGGGTCTTACAATGTAACATGAACAAATTAACTTTTCTGTCCTTGTGAACAAAAATTTTGAAAAAAAACATTAGATTTAATCACAAACTAATACAGGGAGTGATTTCTGAAATCAAGTAGTCTAAAGCAACAAGCTCTATTTTAGGATGAACTTTTTGGTTTCCATTGCCAGAGGTAAAGGTAGTTTGATGTCGTCATTGCTGGTCGTCAATATCGCCTGCCTCCTGAAATGAGATGAAAAAAGATAAACTGGTAGTGAAACATAACTGTCATTATGGTGTCCCGGAAGTGCCATCCGAGTTGTTATTTTTCACATGTTGATGTCCACATGATTGTCTTGAGACAGTAATATATTGTTAAAATGATGTTTCGTGTGCTACCCAACTTGTTGGCATGCAGTGCAGTTGGTTACCTCAAATGTATTTCCTTCTTTCCTTTTTTCTTTATTTCTTTCTTTATTAAGTTAGTTATTGCAAAGGTATTTATTTATTTACCTAAATAGTTAGCTAGTTTGCTAGTTAGTAAGTTAGTTAACTTGCTATTTAGTTAGTTAGTTAGTTAATTAGTTGTTTCAGTTATTTGGTTATTTATTTTGGTTGTGAAGCCAATGATTCTCAGAAAAGTGACTTTAATCACCGTACTATATATAGCCAAAACCACATGGAGAGAAGACAAGGAAGGTATTTTCTAATTTTAGATGTCGAAGGAAAACCCCAGAACATTATTCCAGAGAAAACCCACACAGTCAGGTAAGAACCGAAAACCCAACCCTCATTGTGCCCCTTCGGGATTCGAACAGGGGGTCGAAGAGTTGGAAGGCGAGGAGAGATACCACTACGCCAACCCGACATCCCGAGTTACCTGTAAAAATTACCCTATGTGCCATTTCCTTCAGATAAAATTGAATGATCTGTAGCTGTGGCTTAATGGAGGACTGGTCAGTAATGATGAGAGCGGCTACAGCGAAAGCACGTTGGGCATAGAGAGTGTAAGTGCGTGGACTTATTAGTAAGTTGAACCTGGGAATCGTATGGCAACCGCAAATTGAAGCAAGACGTTGGAACTTCTGAAGAAATTAAAGCCTGCGATGATGTAGGTGCATGAACAATTACTGTTATGAGATGTAGAATATTGTATCTAATGCGATTAAACGCCGGGAGCCTGTATAGTGAATCATTCCTTACATTAAATGTCAAATTTTGACCCGACAAACAAGGGTCCAGTTTCATAGAGCACAAAAAGTAGCTATTATCAGAATCAAGGTTACCAGTACCACAGAACATTTGGAAATTGTGACTGTTGTCCTGTTTCATTTTGCTGGTCAGAAACTTTTAACAATAATGCCTCTTTAAGCAGCTCTACGACACTGGCCACCGATTGGCTGCCGATTGTCTAAATTCTTTGAAGTTTGACAATTGGAGAGGTCGGCAGCCCAAACACAAGCTGATACCGTTGTAAAGAGAGGTGTACAAAGAAATCATGTATGAGATGCTTTCCAGTGGAAGGCCAATGTATTAAATAGTTTGCCAAAAGGTAGTTTACAAGTTTGCAAGTTTCACAATTGTTGAGAGATACCTCTTGAAAGATTTTGCAAGTATATGAAGTGGAAGATTGCAATCCGAGACAATAAACAGAAGAAATAATGTGATTTGTTCCCCAAAGAGTGTGAATATTGGTGTCATACCTATTTTTTTTTTCAGAAATGAATGTTCCACATCATAATGAAGGGTAGTCTTTTTTATTTGAAATATATACTAAAGCGAGTCTCGTACTTTCAAAGATAAAGAAATAGTCAGGTTAGCCTGATGAGCAACGCACAAATTATCAAAATATCTGCATGGGGAACAAGACCTCACCTGATTGACTCACTTGTAAGTCACAATGGGTCAGTCTTATTTCTGAACGTACTCCATCTTGTTTAATCTCGTTTAACAGCTAGTAACCACATGGGTATAAGGACCTCCCAAACAAGCTTAAACAGGTCTTGCAAAAAACTTGAAGTCGATGACTTCAAAAGCATGCGACTGTCATTCAAGACCGAACAAATCTTTCAACTGGAAATAAATTGGACTGAGACGACTGTCGGAGACTGGAGAGGGGGGGGTCAAATTTGTAACATGATCATTCATTAAACGTTTTTGTTTGATTTTGTTGGGTTTGCTGCGGTGTTTAATTGTCTTGTGTGTTTTTTTGTGGTTTTTTTTATAGTTTTTTTATATATATAGATACATTTTATTTTGTTAACTTACTTTATTTTATTTGTTCTTAACTGTTCTTTTTCAAAGATAACCTGAAGTAGAACGGGTCTTATAATATTGTATTCACAATATCAAAAGGCAAACACAACCACAAACAAATTCATTCGAAACCACCAATTCGTCTTGGGCCTTTGTTATGTTATTATACTCTCTTTTTTTCTTGCTAAAAGCCTCAAAAACAAATGACTGCAAAACGGGTTTAAAAATGATTAACGGATGAAAACCACCTCTTTTTTCGCAGCTTCGAAAACACAATTTGGAATAACATACAATTGTGATTTCGAAATTGCTCAAAAAAGTATAAGCTGTTGGTTTACAAATGGTGAATCTCATATTAAATTTGTCAAGGGCGAACGCACGTATTCCCCTGCGATAGTACACTCCAATTACTCCAAGGTCAAATTTCAACCAGATTCTTAGTCCCAGGGGGCCTGGTCCATTTCTGGTCGGCCAGGGGCTGTAACCTTTCAAATGAAATATGCTAATTACATTCACGCATGCGCGCAGACGTTAATTGTTTGCGGACTCCATTGACTTGTGCACTAGGCATATGCGCCGTCTTCAGCTCCCAGATAAAAAAGGGTATGTCGTGTAAATGCTATGTCACTTAAAACAGTTTACAGGTAACCAGTTCAAGACAATATCCTGGAAGAAAGTTCATTCTCATTCCAGTTTTCTCGTTATTTTCTTGGGATAGTGAGTTACATCAACAAGAATGTATCTTGTGCTGCCCTGGTCTCCATGAGCATGGAATGCAGTTGGTTGCCTGGACTAAGTTGTCTGAAAAAATTTGCCGAGTGTGACAAGGCCTTTAGTGCACATACATTTGTAAAAAAATATATTTTTGTTTAATTCATTTTCAATTCACTGTTAATGTTAAACTTGTAAAGATACGCAATAGGTTATTAGTTAATTTACCGAAAGCTAATTATATCAGTTTTAAGAAGTAACTCTGCTCGTCTTCAGGAGACGAGCAGAGTGTATTGTTCGAAACGTCGAGTCCACACCGGGTTTTTTTCAAAGCCAACACTCCCTCAAAAGATATTTTATACATGGTTGTACCCGCAAGTTTACTATCTATGTATTTATAGTAACTTCTTATTGTTCACACCATGCAAAGATTTAAACACAATTTATATCAGTTTTACAACAAGACAAAAAAATTAATACATTCGACATGGTGATATTATTCTTATTCTTTTAGAAGTAAAAGGCACAGTTCTTAATCAAGTAAGAATCATCAAAATCTTAGGGTTGTATTTTGATGAAAACCTTTTTGGAACAAGTGCATAAATGTATTGTCTAGTAAAGTTTCTAGACTTATTGGTTTTATCTAATATTAACTTATACTATTTACATATTTCGTGATAAAGGTCCGACAGTTATCCTCACCCCAAAATTACGGTGTCCCTTTTATGCCTTTGTACACCTGATGTATCTCCTTTCGTTATCCGGTCCAAATCTGTAGTCACATGTGCATTCCCTTTGTTTGTACATGCATTCTGAATAAAATACAAAACAAACAAAAAAATGAATATCCATTTGTGAAAGCTGTACAAATGTAAGTTATACTCTTAGATCGACAGAAGGAGAAAATGTAAACACGAATGGTGACATCGATTACGTTTAAAGAAAGTTTCAAAGCGCCTTGCATTGTTGATATTCCCAATCATCAGCACCTACGCATTTCTTAAACCATCTAAATTCTTTCGTAGTAGCTAGTGTGAAAGACCTATATGGCTGGATTTAAGTAGCTTTTAAATAGCCTTATTTACATAGATTCGGGGAAGTTATACGGCGAAGCTTTCATTCAAACGGCAAAATTAATGTAAACATCCACAATATCTGATGACATAATTCAGAGAAAAATGGGTCTAAACATTTTTGTACGGGCTGTTTTGGTTCATAAATTACTTTTTTGAGAGCGAAATTTGAAACATGACGTCATTATACTTGAACAACGAACGAATTTATACAATCCAAGTTTGAATGTTTCGTCATTGAAAATAGAAATAAAGGCCGTTTTATTTAAAATTATCAAAAACCAGAATTGAACCACAACGTCCCATTCCAGATATTTAGAGACCCATTGTTCTCAGAATTATGTGTTCAAATGTTTTGAATGCTGAACAGTTATGCACTTGAAGAGCATCGAATACAATGCAATAAACATCATTTTAACTGACATGACGACTCTATCTATTGGGAAATAAGTATTTCAAAAAATGTATGTTCATTTCCCTGCATTTCACAGTTGCTGCAAGAAATAATTCCGACAATGATAAGATGTATAAAAAAATATATACAACTACCACAACAACACCTGAAACTGAATTATAGTCGTGATGCCCATGCATCAGTCAGTCGTGCAACAAATTGTGTACGTTTAAATTTGTGCATTGTCCAAAACATATGTACAGGTTTGTTTATGCTTGTTTGTGTAGAAACAACATCATCCGTTAAAATTCAGAGAAACGAAAAGTAAAAACATTGAGACAATAATAAGAATAACCATAAAACACACACAATATATCTATGCAGCTTTAATGTAAAACAGTCTTGATTACAAAATAATATATCATTGTCTAGTCATATTTTCTATTAAAAAAAACTTTAACAAACGAAACTTGTGCATGCATCTTTAGTTACATGACGTCAACAATGTGTTCATAATCATACAGATAATTGATAATCTCTACGAGAGGATAGTTCACATGAGTATTCTTTATATCATCAACTGGGTTAATACACAGACTGATGTAGCTTGTATTTTATTATATCCCTTTATAACTCCAGAGCGCGAGACGCTTTTCTCACTTTTTAGGCTAACTGTGATTCCCCGTGAGTCGTCACGAAATGCCCACCCCCTAGTGAATGCATATGGTATTTACACAAATACACTTCCGTGCGAAGATTCAATTAAACGTGGTATCAGGGGAATCGCTTTTAATTGGAACAAAATAGTGGCAGTGGTGGGTAACGCAGAGACCTATATCGGCTGGGATTTTGAGTGAAGGTTTTACAACATCGGAGATTTTGATTTAGGTCTGGATGAATGGTTCATAATTTCAATGACCGTAAGTGACAATCAAGTTGTCAGACTGGCATTTCCTCAGTGTTTGTTTTGCTCAAGATGAACGAGCGTAACTCACGAACAGCTATGTTTTTTTACTGTTTTTAAATCATGGGTTTACATACTTGGTTTTAAATGTTATTTTTCTAGTGGTGCTTGGGTCGAACAAGGGTTCACCACAGGAATGTTTGTAAGCTTGTTTCTGTCAATAGAGGGAACATTTACAAAGGGAATTCAGGTGTTTGGACATTCTAACGTCTTTGATTGTGTTATTATATTTATCTGACATGAACGTCAAGCGAGAAGCTGTGGATAAGGCGCATTCAGACCATTCAACCCAATGGTCAGAACACCCAAGAAGAAAATTATTAATAACTTTGTGCCTTTGCCTTTTCCTTTTTTTTTTACCACAGATATCCCCCTTCTTAGTCTGCCTAAATCACTTAAATCTCCCC
>CM021546.1:8954077-8979189 GCA_010994315.2 Pisaster ochraceus | reverse complement strand
TAAAATGATTTCGTATGCAGGAAAAAGTTCTATACAGTTCAATCGGAACATAAAGCTCTATACAAAACGAAAACAAATATTTAAACATTTTCTACAAACAGCCCACTTATTCAGTCTACATTTAGGAAAGGTTTCGAAGAATGTCTTTGATACAAGCATTGCTCATTTTTTGGTCCTATCTCCAGTTTCATGGGCCCGTTTTTGTCGTTGTAATCCCACTTAAAACGAGGCTGTTTATTACTTTTGAGTTAAATCAGAGGAGATTTGTCATCGATTTCATACGCAACCTTGACTTTAAATTAGTTTCTGGATTGTTGTTTCATCGGGAATGGGCTTTGATTTGTTTTCAGCTTAATGATGTTCCTCAAAACGTTTCCAAACTAAATATTCCACAGAGGATGCTTTATTGACTTTACATTAATCTTTATTAGATTCAGAAAGCGTACATAAATTCGACTTGGTACATTTGCCACATCAGAGATTGTGAGCAAGCGGTCATAAAAAAAATACCGCTCTTCTCATTTTCATCATTGAAGATGACCCAATAAAAATTCACCGCTCAATAAATAAGAAGTTGGCAATTTTACAGTATGTGTTTAGAACTGTTTTGGTTTACAACCGCGATGTTACATTTTTTCTGCAGAAGTAACTACGTTTATGTCTGTATTAGGCATACTTTTTCTCAAGTTACTTATTTACTTCGAGGAGAGCAAAAGTGAAGCTCTTTAAGTTCATCCCTCAGAATTTCCAAATAGTTTAAACGACGTGCTAAGAAAAAGCAACCAAAAAAAGCACGTTACCACAACTTCTTCAAGGATTGATGCCACAATTTTGTTTTAATATGTGTCTTTGCAATCAACATCAACATCAAACGTTGATGTATTCATCACGAATATTGCTAGCTTATTGCACAGGAACTTATATTTCGTTCTTTGGAGCGTAAAGTCACACACTTTATTTCAGATCATTCAGGGAACTAGTTTTATTCACTGAATGTAAAAAGCACACCTTAAAAACAGACTGAAAAGAAGTTTTGTATTTCTTGCCAATCCTTTTTTGTGTGGCTGTCATGCAATTAATAATGTCTTGTTAGGCTGATGACATGTTAGTAAATCAGTCTTAACCACATTGTCTTAACCACATCGTTCACTCTGGTCAGCTATTCCATGATATCCTAAGCTGGACCGTGCAACTCATCCTAGAGGGGGTGTCTATCAAAAAGGGTCTGTGATTTGGTTAGGAAGGGCAGGACCAAACTCTGCCAGCATTATTTGTGTACAAAATCAATGTGTCAATTGTCAATGGTTGATGAAACTAAGTTATAAAAACTAATAAAGGAAAGTAACGTAGGCAGCACGAGAATAAAGACAACACACTTAGATAAAAACCAAAAAAAACAAATGTTGAACAAACCTACAAAACAAACCATCTTAACAGCATGTGCTGACAACGTACCACGGGGGGTTGCAACCAAACAGGGTTTCAAATGAATGTGTTTAGGCGGTGCAATTACACTAACTAAAGACAACAACAGTTTATGCTGGGGATTCCCGCTCTTGATCGGTACAGATCCATTACTTGCAGTATGTTCTAATCAAAGGTTGTGTAAGTCCGCTGAAGAACTCAACTAGTAAAAGAAGGGTCCACTTTTGGTATTTACAAAAAAAAACTAAAGACCTAAAAAACTTACTTGGTAAAGAGCACTGGAGAGCTGTTGATATTAAAAAACTTTGTTAGAAACGACTCCCTTGAAGTAATGTTTCAGAGAAGGAGGTAGTTTTTTTCACCCCAAATGTGACAATGAGAAAAGCTAGGTATGAAGCGGTTCTCAGGCATCTCAAAGCACACGATTCTATTCAAGGGAATTTTCTGTCTTTTGTTTCTTGCAACTTTGACGACCAATTGAGCCAAAATCGTCACAGGTGTGTTGTTTTATGCATATATTGGGATGCACCAAGTGAGGATATCTGGTCTTTGACAATTAAAAAAAAAAATTAAATAAAATAAAAACATGCCTTTAAATCGGTGCATTATTTTCTTGTTTGAGAACCAGTCGTTATTAAGATCCGATAAGTCACAATGACCTTGTCCTCAGATGTTTAATCTCTGTGAAAATGACTTATCGACAAGACGTGTTACATCAACAGCGCCGTATCGACCTTTTGGAGAATGAAAACACAGTTTGCTGTAATTTTAACGATCGAAGCTTGAATGAACACTCCGTTTATTGTCAAATTATTAAACCTCGTTTGCGTCGGTAATAAAGGATAGAATCGTGTTAAACGTTGTTGAGAATCTCGCAATGCGCAACGACGGTTCATATTTGGGTTAGGCTGACACCAGAAACTGTTCAACGGGCACCACTCTCCTCTGCAACACTGGAGACGTTACTTTGTTTTTGTGAAAAAAAACCTGTTCATTTGTAGGCAACAGTTGACCGTTAAAGTAAACAGGCATGATGGCGGTGGTGGTGGCGGTGGTGGTGGTGGTGGTGGGGTGGTGGTTGTGGTGGTGTGGTGCCAGTGAAGGGTAGGGGACTTAAAACATAGTTGGAACCCATTAGGTGCGGGGGTAGGGTGAGCGTCCGAGCACCCCCCCCCCCAAATACCCTTTCACGAGAACCAAGACCGGTGGCTTTGAAATGTATTCACATTTGCAGGGGGAAGTGAGGGCACACACATAATTTTCGACTGCCTTGAAAAGTTAACTTCAAAAACAATTTTCGACTGCCTTGAAAAGTTAACTCCAAAATGCTGGTTTTTGATGGTGGTTTTAAAAATTTAGTACGTAAATTGTTTGCATGTTCTAGTATCAGATTCATAAACCTAGTTTCTGTTCTTGATTTCTCCGTCTCCTTCTCTCTCTTTCTTTCCTTTCTTTTTCCACTTTTTGTTCTTAAATATTTGTGAAGTATTTATTTTAAGCATTGTTCGCAAACTTTTAATGTTCCTTTTAAGATTTAAAAGGTGTAAACTTATCCATATAATTAATAGGGTAGAGGAGGACTTGCCATCTATGTACATTCCCATAGATGCTAAACTATTGTAATTAAATGTTTTCAATCTCTGACTGATGGAGTTAACATAGTCACTTCCAATTCAATTAAAAACTCATAACCATCGGCATCCCAGCATGATGTCATCCTAATTGAGTTGCAGGCTCGTTGGGCATTTTTAATTGGCTATCCAGGTTTGCCAGTGGATGTGTGGGCATATGTCGGACTTAAACGGTTCACTTTTAATTTGGAAGTAATTTTGTTGATTATATTCTAAGGCAAAGTCGCAGTGGGCGGGAAGGTCAATTTTCCAGTTTCACGCAACGATCTTTTATACATTGCCTTTAAGCTCGGACAACTAATTAACCGCTTTAGCAGAAGCAGGGACTCTTATAACAAAATGCTGTGATTAGTTTTGCAACCCCGTCACCTATTCCAATAATATTAAAGGAAGGTAGTGTCGTAAAATGTTGAATTTGGTAACCATTTAAGTGATTTTCCATTTGATGTGATAATTTACCTTTTATGTGATGTTTTCTATTATGTGAAAGTGTTTACATTTAATGTTATAATATTTACTTTGTATGTGAACATTTTGCATTTTGTTTGATAATTTCAATGTTTTTAGTACTGGCAAAGCAAGAGCTTTGAAAATGGGCTCGTTCAATAAAGATACGAACAAAACTGATACGAACAGTTTTAATTGGCCGGAAGTTGCCCCTGTTCCCCTTAACATCTTTAGCCTAGTTTCGGCGCTGAAACAATCCCACTCCAACCACCTCATAACAGGCAAAAACTGTCAACAAATGAAGCACATAAAACTCCCCTGTACCAAGAAGACGTCGACACAATTGATTGGACTGTAATTCACATGGTAAATTCTTATCTAGTGTTTGATCAACGTCTTCAGCTTAAAATAAACAAGAACTAAGCTGTTCGCGTTAAAGCAAACAATTTCAAGAAACCGAGGGGGGTGGGGCTTTCTGCAATTTACAAAGGGATTTAGTTGGCATTATCTATATCCTTTACACTTGTCCGGTCCTTTTGGTCTGTTGAAGCAAGACTTCCAAACCACTATGGCGTTGATCCCAGGATTATTGGATTAATAACGTTGTAATCGCACTCAGTTAGCCAGGGAATTAAACGTTTCGAGTCAGCTGAAATGAGCAAATCCTCACAGTGGTTAGTGACTGACGACATTTCAAACTCATAAAACCTTTTTTTAACCGTAATTGTTTTCTAGTTGTATTTCCACCAGCCCCAAGTCCTCGTCTTAGAGTGTTTGATGCAAATTCAAGAGAGAAGTGACACGTTCTTCCAGCTAGGGATCGATGCTCGAGAGTGCTTAGCAATTTTAAACTTAAATGTAGGGTCATACGTTGGTAATGATCTCGTAAAGAAATTAGGAATTATCCAAAAGCCTGCTTGTTATGAAATGGTAATGGTAGAAGGTATCATGCAAACTTAATTCATCAGAAGTACCCCTTGATTGAAAATCAATAAAAGGATCGACTGCAGGTGACTTTAGTCAATTTCCGAGAACTATACATGAGTTTACCTGCTGTTAATCCCCCAACCGTTGGCGGATTCGACGTCCTTGATAAAAAAAAATACAGCTTTTGCTGTTTTCTCAAACAACATTCACAGGTGACGTTTAGTGTATATTTGTTGATGTTTTTGCTTATAAATCAGCATGCAAAAACATAAGATCACCCTCCTTTAAAGTTGTTTTCCCCTGACCCACATTCTCCCAAATTGATGCCTTTCTTTTGAATAAAAAGCACAAGAACATGAAGCAAAATGTGTTTTACGAAGTAATAAACCTTTAACATCCACCTAATTGTTTGCCTGAAAATTATACAAGTTGTAGAGCCGACTTTTCTTTACAAAGTACAACAGTTAGGTGGTGAGATTGTGCATTTGATGATACAATCATATAATTTGGCACACAGTCAGAGTATGACGTGGGAAAGATATTTAAATAAATAATAATAATAATAAATAAGATATTTGACCTCTGAAAAAAATGTACTAGGTAAATTAACGCGCAATTAAAAGAAAATTATAAATGGCTGTCGTTGCCTTTTATTCTACTTCTATCATTTCATCAGCGATGGCCCTATTTTATAACCAATTCTTTCTTTAATTATGGTGACTGTTTCCCAAGTTCAAAGGCACATTTTTTTTCTGTCCTCACCAGTGAGACAATTAATACAAGGCAAAATTGTTTTTCAGTGTCGCAACACATTTGTTATTACCTATAACCAGTTATGTGTGATTTCATAAAACCTCTGAGAGCTGTGATAAAATGGGCTAAACCACCAAGGACCGTAAATGGGCCCTTGTGGAGCTCTTAGAACAATAGAGTAATGCTTCCCGCACTTTTTTTTTTTTTTTTTATCAACATGTTGTGCCCCCAGGGAAGTTTTTTTTTTCTTCTTTTTTTCTTCTTTTTTTTGTCCAGGGAAACAATATAAGAAATTGATTTAGTAAGATTGTGTAGGTTTACAAGCGCCAACTTGAGGGCACCTTAACACCATGGAATAATGCTACTCGACCACAAGTTTCAGAAGTCAAGACACAACTGTCACATGTAAGGGTAAGTGAGGTCACACAAACTGTTATTGAACCAACGCGAAAGCAGCTCGAATAGTAGTAAGAGAAATAATGTTCTTATTGGATAATGCAGTGGAAAAAACTTCTTGGTACATTAGATTTGATATTATTGAAAACTCCTGAATCATATAACAAACCAGTAAACCAATAAAATCCGTCTATACTATTGTCCTTCTGAGCACGTAGTAATATATTTATATATTAATGTATTAATACTCTCACACAGAAATATGTACTCGGGCATAAAACGTGAATTACGTCTTCTGCTCTACACGCTCACAGATTTGCACAAGCAATTACGTAGACGCACCAAGACGTAATGTTACAATTAAACATATACATTTAGCTATCTTTACAATCGCTGCGTTGTGTTAAATTTATTGTGATTATTTGTAATGTGCACACTAATGCTGTTGACTATAGCAACATTATTGTAGTTTTTACTGAAGACGCACGTGTCTGGTGACAGTGATTGTTTTTTCTATGTTTAATGAACATTTGACGCAGGCATCACACAATACCACTACTTTGTGTCAACACTTACGAATTTCATTATAAGTAGATTAGAGAATTCAGCTCACTTGTGTCTAACGAACTGCTAAAGTAAAATGGTGTAGACAATTTTCCTGTATACTCTCAGCAATTCGTAAAACCATAAACGAAACGATCTATGCAGCCATAGAATTCAGCGAGTAGGATTTACTGATTTGCATGCCGTGTTAAAATGCAATTTCTGAGTGGCAGTGATCGCCCAGAGGCTTCTGCAGGAGAACTTCTTGTCAGACGGGCCACACTGACTACAAAGCTCTCAACATTGTGATGGTTGACATTGCTCTTTAAAGTTTTTGAGAGCTGTTCGTGCACTAAGACACCCACAGTGTGTGGTGATTAGTGAGTTGTGTTTTACAAAAACACAAATTGGCCTCTGGAAAGACAACCATTTTGTGGGAGCAAAAGGTTGGTGTTAGTTACAGAAATAGCGGACTGTGCTCTGTCACATAGTTACACAAAAATCACACAATTTTAGTTGCGAATTATTATAGTCTACTTTTAAAATACCTTTTCAACTACATTAATTACGTAACATATGCTTTGTATAGCCCAAAGTACCCAATCCGAGAGCAATGTGTCTCTTTGATATGAGTCGGGTAAATCAAGTATTTCATGGGAATGTTGAGTTTGAAAAAGGCACCATCATTGCAATCTGTGTATTTAGTTATGTGTGTATTTAATTACCATTTAGGCCTGGAGTAAAATTATTGTTGTGTTACTTTTTCCCAAGTGTACCCTTGACGAGAGGTACCTTTTCCAAAAGGTACTTTTTTCGAGAAGTACTTTTTCCCAATGGCACCAATTGTGCGCAATTAACTTGCTATTTTCTTAAAACTTGGTAACCTAGACTTTGGCACAAAACTATTTAAAAATTAATAATAAAAAATGCAACAGCTGATTTCGGTTGTTAAAACCAAAACTAAGGGCAATGTGTTCACGCAATGTGTTTAAGGGCAAGGTGGATCACAGAAAACAAGAGCACTGTCTGCAACTATCTGTTGTTGTTTTTTCAGCTCTACCTACTGCACCTTTAGTCTTGTAAACTCAGCCTCATCCTCTAGTTTTAAAATGCATACTAGCATGCGACTTTTTTTGCAAAGTTTGGTGATGCCGTTTTGTGAATTACCATGTAACATTTATATTGTGTAATTAATTTTGAGCACGTTCAGTTCGCGCGTCTTTCATCTGCGGCAATCAATCTGCTTTAAAGCAGTGATATAAAGTTGTTGTGGTTTTTTTTATGTGGGTCCTCAGATTCAATTATCCAGACCTGTGTGGTTATTCGGACTGGTTCTCTTGAGGATTGACATGAAACCGGTGTAAGCTGTCAGACTGAAACGAAGCTTGCGTACCCAATAATAACCAACGAGGTATTATTGTCCTGGATCTTTGGAAGAAGAAAAAAACATACTACAGATGCGGAAGTGTTACTGTTCACTATACAAATAGGACACGATAAACTGTGTTACTTTCTGAACATTTGGAATCCTAGACGGTGGTAGAAGTCGCCTCCTGCGCGTTAGACCAATTGAAAATAGCTAACGACCTGTTCGTGCTTTTGTCCGTGACGCCTGATGCGATCATAATGTTGTGTGGATCATTTGGCCTGTCGCCAGTCTTTGACGAATAATTGAAAAAACGCTGATATTTTCATCTGCTCGTCTCACTTTACAATACTCCAGAGTCTCTGCCCGGAACGCAATCCAAACACTAGCGAATCACCCAGGCAGTCCGGGCCTAATATGGTGAGATGTTGCGCAAATAGCCGTAATTATGCGCTCAATTATTGTGAAGATAGTCCATACATAACTGGACAAAAAGGTCTCACGTTCAAGGTGAGACGCCCTCCCTGCAAACGACAAGGCTGTCATTTACATACGGAAACTGCCGGTCCTCCCATATCTCAATACATAACACATCACCATGACATTCCCGTGTTTCAATGGAATACCCAATTGTTGAAAGTTTACAAGGTGCTCTAACCAAGGTCAAATTCAATTTTGTGACGCACTCATTTTGTTTACTAAGTTCTTGTGGAGGTGGGGTAATTATAAAGTCTATAAACTCGCATCAAATGATGTAAAGTGCCAATGTGGCTATAGCCTTCGGGTGTAAATTTGGTCAACATTCAAAAACGTCCAACGACGTTACATTTCAAGAATATGGGTCTGTACATTTGTGGACATGAAAGTTTCAATTCATTTCTGCATGTCGATGATATTCAATCAAAACGGAATTGAATTTGACCTTTTGACCTATGCAACAACAAAACACATTTTATTACAGACATGGCACATTATAAATGTACACTGTTTTTATTGCTATTGTTGTAATCAAAGATGGTAGGACAACGGAAATACTCGGTTAACCTTAGAATTGCAACCAGATTTGGGTTATCACTCTAATATTCAAACACACAGCCTAGCTTAAAATTTCACAGCGTACATGCAAACCTTTTTCCTGATCTGTGATTTTTCCTAACACCCGTCGTCTCTGGCCACAAGAGATAGCTGCAGCCAGGATGACGCATCAGGGAAAAAACACTGCGACGCTTCACATCAAACTTGCCCTCCGGACACTCCAGAGTGGTGTTGGAAGATAATGAGTCAAAGTCCCGAGGAAGCACACGCCAAAATAAAAATAAAATAGGTAAAAAAAAAAAAAGAGATACAGAAGGGAAAAAAAAAACGCGAAAAAAAACGCGGGGAAAAGGAGATCAAGGATCAGTGAGAGATGTAATTGCCTGTCGATTATATTGGCCTCGCAGATCACGCGCCGTATTAATTGAATGGGAAACTGAACACGATTCGCTCAAATAACTGAATTACCGCCTGAAGACTTCTCATTGTACGCCAAATCCTTGCCTCTTTTGTATACGGTATTTTTACACGGGTTTAACTCCAAGGCATGTGGGAAAAAAAATCCTCTCTCTCTCTTTCTACCGATCTTTATCCCATTGACAAGATGGGAAGGAATACAGAAGGGAAACCCGAATCGTCAAACAATTAAAATGCAAAATATTCGACTTTGAATAGAGTCTCTGCTTTTGACATTTTAACTACCAGCGCGTGGGCTTATTTGCTTTACAGATTACGCAGATTAGTGGCGAGTAGTTTGTTGTTTTTACATAACTATGGATTGTTCGTAGACATTACTGCATTTGATCAAATAACGGATACAAATAAATCTGTAGGCCTATCTCTGTAATGAAATTCAATGTAAATGTTCATAATCAAGGTCAGACTGAAAGCAAAACATTCCAAGTCGGAACAATGGCTGATAAATGGGAACTATGACCATCAACCAAAGCAAGAGAAAATGAAGAGAACTGTATTTTTCGATCGGTCTAAGCAATAAATGTTGCCGATTCCAAACTGGCTACGGCTACAACTGTTGCTAAGTGTCTTGCTAAGGACATGGTACACATCACCGCTTGATCCAGCCCTAACCGTATCTGCATCTGTAGCCACACATTCGGACAAGGCCAACTACTTTATTTGTTTTCTAGGTAAATAAAACGACACCAAGGTATGGTGTATCTCTCCCATGCCTAAGACGAGATCTGTGGTGACTGTTTCCATCAATTATTTTACATCTGTCATGTTGGTGTTTACAATGTTATTAATGTTTTAATTTATTTATTAACTTAGTTATTTATTTATTTGTTTGTTAGATATATACAAATGAATCTTACCAAGCTGAGAGATGGAAAAACAAAGCAACAACAACAACAATAGAATGAGTGAGATTTAGAAAGTTATCCCATTTGTTTCATTTACCTGATAACAATTGTCAACAAATATTAAGGTATATAACTGTAAAATTAGGCAAAATTGTACACTCAATACCCTTTTATATTGTTACTGTTATTTATTTACTTTTCGGTATGCCAAAGTGCATAAGTTACAAACTCTCTAAAATTTCATAACAAAATGCGAACCATTATAGGGGCCCCAAAATGCCCCCCCCCCCCACCCCATAGCTAGGTGGATAAAGAGGTATAGGGGTAAACAAACAAACCAAACAAAAACATTTAAAACACAGTAATAGTTAAAAAAACTATATATGGTGTGTTTATTTAAAATTATATTTGGAATTAATGTACCATTCCTCAAACAAATGAACTTGCCTGTGTAATTGGTAAACTAGCCAGGTGATTGAATGACATAATCTACACGGTGTTTTATCCTCGGCGAGGCTTCTGCGTCGTCCAGCAGCCACGATGGATGATTGCATAGGGATTGCAATCAATCCGCGTGAGTTTTTGTACACACAAAGTGGTCATTTGTCAAGAGGGTCAATAACTTCTAAAATTACTCTCTCCGCCTCGTTTAGCATTGTGTAATGTCCCCAACAAAATACAGTTAGTTCGTTTGCGAGCGCTGTTTTAATGTTACATAAATACGTTTAGTGAAGAGTGAATGAAAATAATACAATAAAACTGTCAATTTGTATTGCCCTTGCCAAGACCGATGTGTATTTAGCACTGCATACTCAGTGCTCTCCTTAGCTCCGTGAAAAAAAAAAAAAAAAAAAAAAAAAAACTCAAGCAATCACTACGGTGGGATTCGAACCCACGACCTTTGCTTTACTAGAGCAGATGTCTTACCACTAGATCACCGAGCTAGCCCGATGGCTAGAGGTGGGTTGGATTCCTTAACAGCAACGATTTATTAGATGTTAATATTTGCAAGTGTTTGAATGTTTTAGAAGGAGCTTGTTAACAACTGTCGAAAAACTCTCAAATGCCAATAATACTACTTCCCAACTGTTCCTACTTGGCAACATCGTCAACCTAAACCAACTTTTATAAGGAAAACTTCATAAGCACATCACTTGCGGGTAGACGAACACAGTAAAAAATAATAACCTTCCCGTTAATTAGTATTGACATAGTTATTAAGTCTTACAATGCATAAGAAAAACACCCGTAGATTGTTATATTGAATGTATTTTTGTTTGTTGTTTTGGTTTGGGTATTTTCAATGCCTATCCTCGCCATTTCCAAAGTTCTCGACGAATGTTTTTTTGTTTTTTGTTTTTGTTTTGTTTTGTTTTTTACTTGCCATATGTTTACTTCACCAGGCTCTACATGATTATATACGTAAAATATCTCTTTAAAGATGCCTTTAGAAAGAATTCGGGCAGCATTTGCCCTTTTTGGTCACTACATGCTTATATTTTCCCAATATTTTCGGTGTTTTTTCAAAATGTTAAGAACTTGCAATACTTGTTTATTTTTACTTTAAAAAAACACTAGAAAACTACCTTTTTATTACTGGAGTCACCTTTTTGGAGCTTTAATCATTGATTTATATTGAAAAAAATCGAAATATTACTTGTTTGGTTTTCCGCATCACCCTAAGCTTTTCTGGCACTGCGTGCAATGAAGAGGAAAGTTTTGCAATGATCGGATGCAGCATTACAAAGTTACGAGCAAACATAGAGTATGGGGTCACAACGTGCCCCTCCAGCCGAAGAATCCTTTCATTTAATGTTAATGTTATTCTTTAAATGCATCAAACCCTCTTTGATGTGCGGAACTTTGCTCTTCGCATGAAATATGTTAATTAAATTCACGCATGCGTACAGGGACTATTGGTTGTGCACTAGTCAGACGCGCAAACGTGTATGCGTCAAGCTACCATCACCCCAAAACAAAAAGACACAACGTTCCCTCATTTTTGAGATGTGAAATGTACATATTTAATGGAATGGGTCTGTTCAATGACGCGTAGGGCGTGGCTGAATTCTAGTCAATTATAACCTTCATTTCACACGCCATTGCGCACCTTAAGGACCATAACGTCCCACAACGATTATCTCAAATAATTAGTCTGACAGCATTAAATGGACGAAGCAAATCTGTTAATGGCTAATGTAGGGCATAATGACCTGTATCACACTTACCAACGCGTTGGCATTGTTTATTTAGAAAACAATTATGACGTCAGTATCACTGATGCATTGACAGAATGGAGATATTCTTAGATACTTGTTATATTTCCGTTTCCAACGACCCCGCTGCAGCGAAGACAATATTCCAGTGTTTACAAATCAGACTTTCGTTTAAAGGGGCACTATCGCAATGATCATAGCAGGCCCACGGCTGTACATGAAACTATAATTCGCCCACAGTTCACGCGTGGACCAGCGCTGTGTATTGAGAGAGTTGCGGCATAGCGGGACCATTTTTCTTCGGTCACGTGGTGCTGGACGTCGATTTTGGTCTACATGCAGCGCAACCAAATGGGCAGATTAGTCTGGCACCCCGTATTTGCCAATACAAAATGGCATCTAATCACAGGTTGTCGCAACCCTCTCAGTATACCGCTCTGGCGTTGACTCGCCCTCAATAGATATAAAACGGAGGGAGGGTTATGCCTGTGCAGCCGATGAGAGTTCATAATTGCATGTACAGCCACAGGCCTGCTTTTATCATGACAAGAGTGCTCCTTTAAGTCAAGCCACTTTTAATTCTTAGTAGTGTTGTTGTAAACCGTGTAACAATTACAGAGCGGTAAGAAGCATTGCTATTAATGGGCAGTGTAAGCATGTAGGCGGTATTTGTAATTAGGCCATTGTATTTTTAAGTGAATCACGTCACTTCTTTTATTACGAATCATTGTGCGCCCAGTATTTTGTTTAAGAACTCGGAATCAGAATTACATGCAAAAAAACACATGTTGAACATGTACATTCTGTACGTTCCTCTTTAAAAAAAGAGTAGGGGAGAATGGCCTTAGCTTTCGATCCAACCGGACCATCGCTACAGGCATAAACAAGAACAAACACAAACGAATCCATTTATAACCAAAAAGGGGGCAAGGGATTAAGGGAGAGTATCCAGAAAAAAGCGGGAAAATATGGCAAATCACATTTAAATCTTTATTGATATCTATATCTACTTATGTATTGGTATCTCAAATCTGAATCTGTATCTGTATATATTTATATATCCGTATCTGTAACTGGTTTCGACACCTCGAACAATATACTCTGCTCGTCTTCAGACATCCTGAGGCTCTCCCAGCTCCAATTCTTCTCCTACGCATGATTGTACCAACTAGTTTACTATTTATAGTTACTTCTTATTGTTATTATTTGTTTTTCCTAAAGTATTAAAGTACAAAGGGATATGAGTGGGTAAATTCTAATTATCTAATTATCTTAACAAAAGACTAGAGCGAAACTTGAACTTGCGACCTCCTGATCAATATGATGGTGCTCTGCCAACTGGGCCATCTAGCTCAACAGTTGTCTGTCTCCCTTTTGTGCCAATATATTTGTTTGGGTGCAAGTCCTGAAGCCAATCACTCTGTAACTCCCGTGTAGCCAGGGATCACACCCAAGTTTACGATTCAACCTTGGAAGGGATCAACTTAAGGGGATGCAATGTTTTTATTTCAAACATTAAGTTATAAACCACGAGGGAAATTGACTTTGTTAATTTTCAATACATGAATAAACATTATCCGAGTTGTCTGTGAAACCATTTTGTTTCCCCCTTTTTTTTTAGATGATCTTTCGCCAAATGGCAACCCGATGTGTTTACGTAACGACTCCTTGTTTGTTCGTTTGATTACAATTCCTAAAAACTCGCGTGTGCTGTTACTGCGGTTACTATGTGATTTATCCTTTACAAAATTGCAGCTTACAAGTGAAAGTTTTAGCTGCACCGTTCACATGAATTTGTCTCTGCACTTTGTTATAAATCATGGATTTACAAGTCACGCAAAAAGGTAATTACTACTGTAAATGTTCCCCGTTTGCCCGATGCATAAAAGGGTAATAAATTTTGGAAAGCTAACGATCTGGGTTAAGAATCCTGGCTGTGTTTGACCATGGTTTGAGTTAGATTTGAAGGAATTGCGTACAACAGGTAGTCCCCTCGAAATAAATGTACATTTTAGTTGTCAAGTTATATAACTTTAGTAAGTACTAATTGTTTCATATTGTTGAAAACAATGCACATATTTTATCTCATGAGGCTACCTAGTTTTGTTTGATGTTTGTTTTGTTGTTTATTTTTGTATGTTTATTTCTTTCTTTTGCAGTATATCACCCCGAGATACTGGTAAATAAAAGCAATCGAAAGAATTGTTCACACAGCTGAGCAGGCTGAACGAAGTTTCTTAGACAAATGAATTTACTATTTTATTAGTGTGGGTGCAGGGTTATGCAACCTGCATGGTAAAGGGATTTAAGAGTACTTATTGGTTATGCTCAATGAAGTTGAGAGTTTAAACTATTTCATAGCCAACTTTAAAATAGGGGGGGGAGGCTGGAGAAAACTGAGGAGAAAAGCAAAACCCACACGGAAACGATTATTGCTCGAAATGTCCCAGCCCGCAATCCAATCTCATGACAGAGTTGATTTTCTTCAATTCAACTAATGAATCGATTTGAAAGCACTCGTCACGGCTCGCTGATTTCGTTAATATTCTCCCCACCGTGGGTGGCTTTTCTTGTCCCTGGATGGACGTCACTGTTGTTACATTTCTCACTCGCAAGTCTGCCTGCCTTGTACCGCACAGACATCCTCACAGGAACACCGATTGATTCCACGAGACGCAGGCAAAACATTCTCATGTGCCTGCAACGAATACCAGACAAGTCTCCCAAAACATATTTGCACTTTGTGATCGAGTTGATAACATAAAATACAGTGCAATTAAATGTACGTCACATACCGAAGGTGTTGTATAAATATTAAAGTTATGCTATCTTGAGTTTTCTAATCAGTGGCACGTGGCTTTTAAGTCATTTGGAAATAATATAAACATGTATTAAAACTTTTCAGTCTGGCATCCTTCCACTTGCTATAAAAAGTGGTCATTTTTAAATGAGCAACAATTTGACAATTTGGCCACAATTTGACCCAAACGGCTTTCTCAGAGTCAACACTCCTCCCCAAAAATACTTAGATGCGTCTGCAAGCTTACTACAGCTAAAGCTAGGTCCTGATGATGATGAACTTATACATATGTTTTGTTTGTTTTTTTTCCCACAAAATGGCAACTGAAGTTTGCTTCAACACTTTAACACTCACACACTTTTAACTCCAGATAATTTGTTTAAATTATTATCCACTTTAATTATGTTTCTTTTGTTCAAAATTTGAATGTCGAAATTATGTAATGTATAAAAAAGAAAACAAAATACAAACTCCATCAGCACTGGTCAAAAACCATACAGGTGTGTAATGTTTCCTCAAAGCTAGAATTGAAAGTGATTGTCAAATCAACATGAATACAGAAACACGCATGTCATTTGTTTTAACAGTTGAAATACGAACCGCCTAGCTACTGCGTCGTGATATCAATTTCAACCCACAACACGATTAACTGAATTAAAACGACGAACGCAACTTGTTTTACATCCTTTGGCAGAGGGATTATGTTTTGGGTTTTTTCTCTCGTACTTGCTGAACGAGTCATATCCACATTCAACTTTTACTATAAACTTGTTGGATTCTTTATAAGAAGTTGTTCTTGCAGATTGTTTGTTAGTTGATGTAATTTGCAATGATTTATCATATCATTTGAATAAAATAAATATTCTACTTCGTCTGTCCTCTCCGTAGCAAGCGCGTAGCAATGAACACTCTCCCATATTTAGCCAAATTATATTCAATACTATGGCAACCACGCCCACTTTAAAGATAATTACGTCCAATTTGTTAGCTTTCACACCAATTGTATAGGCACGCACGCCCATAAGATGTTAAAACCAAGACTCAATGATGTAAACAAGCCTTGTTCAGTATATTTTTCAGAGTAAACAACCTAACTCGGTACATTGAGTGTATTTTAAAACATTTTTTGGATACAGTGTCACATTAATCAATGTTCATTGAATGAGCCAATGTGACATTGTGTCACATTCCCCAAATAAGGTCACATTATTACACAACACTAAACAAAAAATATTTGTTGACACTATATACACTTGGTCTGTGTCTAATGATTTGTTTTTCCCCATATTACGTCTCAGGTACCCAAGGGTTTTAACAGTTAATAAGAACAAACAAAAATGTCATACAGATCCGTGGTGATAAATTGCTGACTTGCTGTTTCAATTGAACAGTCTCTGAAAAGGAGATTAAGCTTTACCGCAAGGGTCTACATAATTGATCAAGAACTAGATTGCGACGAGGATGAATATTTCATGGGGTTCGAAGATTTGGATGGACAGGGGCTACGGTTTATTACTACGCCCTTATGTTGGTTTTACCAGACGCGTATTTCAATCGGTTTGTTTTTTGTGTGGGCTGACATTTCTTTACAACGACCGAAAAAAAGGGGCCAGACAAATCAAAACTTAAAAAAAAAATGCTTTGACTTTTGCAGATAAAAAGCAGAGAACCACAAAAAGAAAAAACTGATGCAAATATATTTTTCATTAGAAATATATCTTTGATATATTGAAGAGTGAGTCAAGCTTGACAAACTTCTCGTGTTTATTAGCTGTGATTTAAGCATTCGTAATACACGCTGGCGGTACTGTGCCAGCTAGCAAACTTTTCTAGCTCAACAAGATCTGTGCTTGGCAAATTAGTTTGTGTAGGCCATCTCTAAATCACAACAAAATATTTTGCTCCCTGAGCTATCCTAACGATAACAGTTGTACAAAATATTCATATGCATTTTCCTGTTTCAGAGCCGAGACGTCTTTATTTTTGTTTTTTCCTCAAGTTTGTGTTACCATTGTTGTTGTTGTTGTTGTTGTTGCTGCTGCTGCTGCTGCTGCTGCTGCTGCTGCCGCTGCTGCTGCTGCTTTTGTTATGTTGTTGTTGTTGTTGTTGTCGTCGCCACCGTCGTTGTAGTTGTTGTTGTTGTTGTTGTTTACACTTTTTACGACATTTTGTGCATGAATTTTATTAAAAACCATAATTCAAAATCCAGATGGAGTGACTAAGTTAACATCTCTAGTGATATTTCAAATCAGAGTGTACAGCCCCGTGAGCATGTTCGGGATGACTTATTTCTCCACTCGCTAAATCACGGCAGGGTTCCAATCACCTTTCCCGCATCGCCGACCACCCGCTATGAAATCACTGTTCCGATGAGTGTATTAAATATGTAATTGATGATTGATGAAAACAAGGGGGGTTCAACCTCACCACCCATTAATTGCCGCTAATTACAGGACCGCCGGCAGGTAATTATGTTAGCGTTTATTGTCACTGCGTACTCCTGTGGTAATGGTCGAGGACTGCAGTTTTTAACAAGTGGAGTCGTATTCTGTTTAGTACATCATTAGGGAGGTGTTTTTATTTCGTAGTGCACTGGTTGTTGATGTCAAATGACTACTCGTAAAATCATCTGTCTGGTTCGTCAGTTTTCAGGGTGGTGTGTTAAATGTATACGCTCTCCATGATTCGAATAATAATACCAGTAATTGGTTCCTACATAGCCGCATATTCCAGCTAGATCAAGGCGCTTTACTACATTATTATCCTTGTTTATCGATTATACTTTTTGACCTATTTTCCCTCTAACTTTCTCAACTCCCTCGGGAGCATACAACCCAAACTGCTCAAGCTTGCCCTATTGGGTTAACCCAACACAACACTGTCTCAGCCCTCTCAGGTTCCCATTACACCTGGGTTAAGAGAAGCAATTATGGTCAATTGCCATTGCTCAGTGAGACAAGTGTCATGACTGGGATTCGAACCTTCAGTCCGAGGATTCAACCAGCTAAACGTGAGTCTCATACAGTAGACCGCTCGTCACGACACATATCATGAACGCAACCTGTTTAATTTGCTCACTTATTAAGCTTTATTTAATGTATGCTTCTGCTTTGATCATCAACAATTTGGGAAAATCTTTTTTAGCCATCATTATCAGAGATAATTAAAACATTCCTACAGTGGTATCATCTTATTCAAGACAAGTGAAGTCCCAAAGTACTTGGTAAGAAATGTTTTAAAGGCAAACAACTTCCAGCTGGGTCAGATTAACCTAGAAGCAGTTCCCATGGAGCAGAGGGCTTGCTGAGGATTGACCCCCTTCATTCCAACCACATTAATCCAGAAATGTTGATCTGTCTCTGTGAGGCATAGGGTCTAGCAAAAGCTCTTGATTTTAAAGAGTCCATTGTCACAAAACGAAACATAAAACTTAAGCGGCTTTAAAAGTATATAAATAAATGAAGAGATCAGTGAACAAATTCTGTTTGTAGACAATCCGAGTGACTGCCGCACCTTTCGCTACTTTTGGCTTAACTTTTGTCCGCTGTGTGTAGATAATTACTTTATAGGTAAATGTCATTCTTTGCAACCTCAACGACAGGACCATTCACCTCAAAGACAATACCATTCACCTCAACGACAACACTAACTGCCACAAAGACATTACCAGCCGCCAAACGAGTCGTCACAATGACAATATGAGTCCAAAACTAAAAGACCAGTCGCCAAAACCACTCGTCACAATGACAATATCATTCGCCAAAACGACAGCACCAGTCTCCACAAAGACAATACCAGTCGCCACAACATTATCAGTCGCCGCAACGACAATCAAAAGTCCCCCTCATCCAAAAAATCCAGTCGCCAAAACGACAGCACCAGTCCCCACATCGACAAAGCCAGTCGCCAAAACAACAAAAACCAGTCCCCTCATCGACAAAGCCAGTCGCCACAACAAAACCAGTCCCCGCATTGACAAAACCAGTCGCCAAAACAACAAAACAAGTTCGTTGACAAAACCAGTCGCAAAACAACAATACCTGTCGCCACAACGGCAGCTTTAAAATAACTAGTAAACTCACCTCCTTCTCGAGTTGTAAAAAAAAAGCTGTAGAGAACAAGCAGCAAGCTGGCACATCTCCAAGAACCAGAATGATCACAAACTCTACCTTCCGTATTGTCCCAAGTGGACTGAAGAGTTATAATACGCAAAGAGTATACAGATCTTATTGATTTGATGTCTTACCTTCTACGCGGCTATTTTTTTTATATTTTTTTTATCTGTATACCCATTTCAATTCTGTGTTATAAATAGCGCCGACGGCACAATGCAGGAACCGACTGCAATATTGAAACATTTCCGTTTGTGTATGACACACCTGGAATATTAATGTGTTGGCAGCACTCAAGGCTTATCTTAAAGAATTTATCCAATTTCCTGACCGATGTATATCGAGAAGCGAATGAAAGAAATGCTCGCAATGAGAAGAAAGATCACTGATCTGCAATTTGATTATTTTTCAATGAATGAAATGGAAGCTGAGAGCCAACTAAATATAAAAGCACTAAAAGGATTCGCAGTTATTCGGTACCATAGTCGGTATTAATTTAGAAAATTTTATTTCTCATTAAGCAACGTGCACAGAGGTTCTACAAATCACTCAGTTTTGTTGGTTTTGTTATCCCCGTAGCAATTATTACATTAAAATAAGTAGTTGTTATGTAATTTGTTGGCAACTGTGCTGTAATTGAAGCCACTTCTGCATAATTTCGTGGTTGCAAAACAGAAAACTACGAGTCTGCATATTAAAACATCTAAGGCAATTTTCTGTGAAGTTTAAACAAACGCTTTCATTGTCCACCCTAAATTGGAATGTTGCACTGTTGAACACTAGAAAGCCTTCATTAGCATTTTGAGTGAATCAAAAACACTTTTTAAGAATCAGAGATAACAATTAAATTGCTTCACCATAACACAACGTTTAGATCCGATGAGAGAATGAGATAATAGAATGATGAGACATTGAGATCAGAAAATTGGATGAGAGAACGAGAGGAAAAAGTACATGATAGAATGGTGAAAGAATGAGTTGAGAAAATAATGACAGAATAAGATGATAGAATGATATGATAGGGTGAGATGGGAGAATGCTATGAAAGAAAGATTAAGGAATGCGAAAATAGAATGGGATAAGAAAATGAGATGAGAGAATGATGTGAGATTAAGATGAGAGAATAAGATGAGAAAATGAGATTAAGGAATGAGACAAGAGAATAAGATAAGAAAATGGTGAGATGGAAATGGCGGGTTTATGTAAGACTATTCTCTAGAAGTCTATACTGTTAAAGATGTTTTAATCATTTCGATGAGTTGGTATCGTGGGGCACCTGACATAGGTGCACAAGTTACACCAAACACCAAACATTGCGGGGAAAATCGCTGCAAATGAAAAAGTACCTACAGCTACTGGCGGTTCTAAAATGAACTCAGACGACAACGGTGGTTGAAAGGTGATGTCAAATGAGATTGGAATGTGACCTAACAAAATCAGTTATCTAATTAGTGTTTTAATGTAAAAATCCGTTGCCTCGCACTAAAAAAGTACCGCCGAATAGGTGGAGGTTATTTGCTTTGTGCGCACTTTTTGAAGAGAGGTAGGTACGGGTGGTTTCCATTGATTACGTGTGGTGTTTTCTGGTGATAGCTCGTGTCGATGCAACCCTGTAGAATGAAATGATGTGAAACGTCTTCAATGTAAGACTTGAGTATTCGGAGCAGTTGCAAATTCTTTAATGGGAATTCAAAAATTAATGTGATATCTGCGGAGGGGATGGTTGTATAGCAACGATGCCTGACTGAAGAAGAAAAGGGTAAGAGGAGGAAAAGAGCAATTGGAAAGTCAAAGTGAAAATTATCCATGGATTGATGGACCAGCGATGCCGACGTTTTGATGCCGTAAGGCACTTTTGCGGGTATTGAGTGTTGTTCCTACGCGGGGAAGTTACGCCCCGAGGAAGCTATCCCGCAATTCATTTCTTTACGGCCGCACCGTAAGTGCCATTCGAAAGAAAATGATTGTAATCGAAAATCATTCTTGAGAAATCCATTGGGAGTTTAATGCGGTTCCTTGGAACTTATGCAGTGATGACTACTTTTTTTTTCCAGGCGGAATTTAAAAAGCTATGTGAGAAACTTTTATGAACTTGAATAAATGAAGATTTCTTACCTCGTAAGTGATTTATTTTAGGGTTATTAAACGAAGTGAATTGCCGCACGGAAATAGCATGAAAAGTTTTATGTTTGAGAATGAAAGAAAAAGAAAACAAACTTTGCTCAAAACCTCTGCAAGATCAAACTTCAAGATCTTCGGGGAAAATAGCATTCTAAACAAATTCGTTAAGATTTTAAAAATGTGTTAAATTATGTTCTCCTTGACAGGTTTTGTAGAAAATGAAATCGTCACAGACGCGTTACAAATGAAACAAGAGTAATAATAATTATAACTTATTGAATTATACGACGTACACAAGCACATAACACACATAAAACAGTTAGATAAACAACAACAAAAAAGAACAGTGAGTAAAAAGCTAAAAACAGACAATAACAATAACAACACTTGATAAAAAGCTAGCAACTAGCACAATCTATAAAACATGATTAGGCAAGACCCTTGCACAAAGTCTCATACATGATCATGTTTGAATAAGAGTAGAAACAATCGGTTAAAATGTGTTAACATAGTTAAGGGCATATTTAAGTATAAAACAGGTCCATGCCTTACAGTGTAAGGGCCGTGTCACACTGGGCATTTTACAGACAACCAGTTCTATGCAATCTCTAGAAGAAAAGGCATTCACATTTGATTGTTCACATATTCTTCTAGGGATCGTAGACATTGTTTAAAAAACTACGCATGTGCTACCAAACTGGTCCTGTGGCATGGACTGCGGTTGGTTACCACTAAGTTGTCTGGAAAAATTGCCTCCTGTTACAAGGTCCCACGCCATACGTAGTAAGGATTGTATGTTTACATATATATATTTTCCACAATCGGCACACACTGCGACATCAATTACGAATGAGACATTATCTTGGAGTGTTTGTCAGATCACGGACAGTCATTATTTAGTAATGGGGCATCTTATGTGCATTTACTCGGCAAGCTTCAAATGTTGCTAAGATGGTTGTAAGAGTAGCGAATCTCTGCCCATGGCGAGTCACGGAACGCTATTTCTAACCCTTACAGTGACAGGTGGATTAATTGAATTTTACCAAATGGCCACTCAAGTGCTATCAACTCCCCCCCCCCCCACCTCTTCCTTCACTCGATTTTATATCCTAGTGTTGTTTTCTCGAGAAGAATGATTTTTTAAAAATATCAATAATGATGAATACTTTGTTAATTAATTAACAATAATATAGATAGGTTTTTAACACTATGGTGAATGACACAAAAGCAGTTAGATTATCGTGATTCGTGTGGTTATCAATAAAGAGGGATAAATTAAATAGATAAATAAGTAACTGAACGTTGTCGATGATATTAAGCGAACTCAATATTACATATTAAATATATTTGTAATGTTAAATACAATTCGAAATGAGTAATATCGTACAAAATACGCAAGCTTTAAAATAAACGTGCGTTTTCGTCCATGTTCATTTATTTTGCCACTATCGGCAAAAGGAATACATCATTTTAAGTTTGTATAATTGTTTTAAAAAATCAAAGAAGATATTTAAGTGACAGTTAAAGGTAAAAAGGGGAGTGGTGAGGGTGAAAAGATCAATATTTAAATTTTGTCTGAAAAATTACTGATTATGAAATCCATACTAGAACCCTTTCTTCTGTAAATTATTTCCCTCTGCAAGAAAGTTTCGAGAAAACTGCATCTGAAAACCCAACAAACGCAACAGCTGGTTTGGGTTGGAAAATTGTGGTGGAATATCACTATTTTCTCCTGACTCGTACAACAGATTAAGCCTGTAATTTCATGGTTTTTTAAATCATGTATGCCTATATGGTTGATCACACAAAACATAAACACAGTCTGCGACTATTTTACAAGCTCTACCAATCCTGTCAAGTACCATTCAATGATGTTTTTTCTTGTTGAGTCCCCATTGAATGTCATCTAAAAAGGTTACGTTTTAGACAATATTTAACATTTTCTTGGGACCGATGCATCGCTGTCCCATTCCAAGGCAACAGGTATGCCGGACATCGTCAGTGAGCCGTGACAGGGAGCCGAGCGTACCTTAGTTGCCCCATGGAATTGCAAGGGCATCCGGTGGAACCACGCCATATAATTCATGCAATATCGCTGCAATGGTTACAAGTGGGGAGGTAGGAAGCAGTGATTTCAAGTACGCCACTTGTCAAATCCCACTAGCCTAGTCGGGCAAAATTGATTGAGTCGATGGGGAGAGCCTTGATGCAGTATTCTCGTACAAAAGCAAACCTGAGAACAAGAGGCCCCATATTGTAGGGACTTGAAACACTATGTGGACTTACACACGTCCACACAATGTCTTTTACAGTCATCAGATTTTCAATTGTTTGGGTTTATTTTATAATAATTTGATAATATTTTATCATGCTGGTTTGCGCGCGTGTTTGGTAAGGGGGGGAAGCAAGATGATTAAAATCAATAAAGTATTCCCAAAGTGAGAAGATTACTGTCATTCTCATACTCTAATCCTCGTTGTTTACTTTACGAACCAACCGGTGAGAAAAGTCAATTACGCAGTTACATTTCCATGAAAATGGCTTATAACAGTTGATGTTTTCACACGGATTATGTTTACAACCATATACGTGCTTTTTCAATTACGGCGATCAAGACCCAGGAAGATGGGGATAACGGTCCTCCCGATTCGGGCAAAAACAGTGAAATAAATTCGGTCACAGCAACATGGAATGAAATGGACAGAGAAAGCAAAACAAAAGAAGACTTTTCACCAGTGTTGAATTTCAGGCGAATCCTGGCCTGGTCACCTGCAAAGCACTTTATCAAAATTGCTTCTTTCCACCCAGGAGTACAAATGGGTACCAGCGAGAGCTGGTAAGTAACCTGTGATAGACTGGCATCCTGTCCAGGAGGGAGGGAACAGTAATCTTCTCAGACGTCTAGTGCCAATGAAACCAGATATAAACACCGACCTGATGAGCAATATTTGCTCGGGACAGACATTACTTAATGTGACGTAATAATACTGCAGAAGCGCCCTGATCCATGCTTAACAATCCTAAAATAACCTTCAAGAAAGTGATTAGTTGGGTACCCATCCCCCAGAGTCTAACCATTTATCCTTTCTACTGGGTAGAGTGACACCGTAGAGTAAGTACTGCTGTATTCAATCGAAAAAAGAAGTGTGTGCTCCAGAGTGCGTTTACTGCTGTATTGTGTTTACTGATAGCATTAGGTGACGTGCGATCAACGGTTTCGTACAGGCTGAATTTCCCCTCTCTGATCAGCCTGGCCTATAACCGACAAGGCAAGCGTAAATCCTGAACGACGCTCGGTCAGGAACGTATACGATCTCACTTCGCCAGCCAGGCATCAAAGACGGGTTTGATTTTCAGTTAGTTCCGCGTACGGTGTTACCACGCTTTGTTTGCCCATGCTGTTTATAACTTATAAGATGGTGACTTGATATACAATGCGTGAGCGTGTAATCCCGTCTCGTCCTAACGGGGCCGGATTGCAAGCCGCGTAGAGCGTCCCATCCTCGGCAGTGAGCTTAATTGGAATGCGGTTGGGTATCACTCAGCCGGAACTTATTTTTAAATGGAACTTTGAATCGTCTTAAGCAACGGGCCAGCGCCTTTTTTGTGTCTGCCTAGGCCCGCAGCACTTTACTTTGACAGCCAACCTTCGCATCAGAAACATTCGGTGAATTGGTGGCCGTGGGGATTTCACTGAGGTTTGACTTGCCGGTGTCTTTTGATCCAAAAACGTCACATGAGTTTGTAAAAACCCATCAATTAAGTCAAACAAGTTCGACAAGAAATATTACTTGCGAATCACCGTTTTAATTGAATTGGACTTCAACTTCAATAGGTAATCTTCCGGTACCCAATTTATTTTCTGACTTGCAGCGCCACAGTGATGTTTACATTTAAACTCATAACAATTTTGTAATAGTATTAGTGTCATATATTTATCTAGACAACGCTACACAGTACAGCAGATCAAAGGTAGAGTACAGACCTGAACCTACAAAATGTATGCTTTCCATACACA
>CM021546.1:8940052-8950432 GCA_010994315.2 Pisaster ochraceus | reverse complement strand
GGTTTTTTTTCGGGGTTTTCCTTTTTTTTCTTTTTCTTTTTTTTTGAAGTAGGCCTATTTTTCCTGCTTGGGGTGGTTTTTTGTTGTTCTTTACACTAGTAAAATAGTAATGAATAATTAACAACCCACATATGAGAAACTGGGTTGTCAATTACTTTCGAAGCAAAAAAGATATTTGTTTTTGTTCCACTGGATAGCCTTGAGTTACAAATGAATCTCTCAAGACAAATGAATCCTACCGCAGATAGTTTTTAACTATTACTGATATATCCCGACAACTTCAAACTTGCACTCTGCTTCCCAAGGGACGAACAGAGAACAGCGACAGGAAGGCGAGACAGACTTTCCAAATCGGCAACAGGGGAAAGTCCACACATCATCTGCTGAGAAAGCAGTTTGTCTAAAAATGCGTTTTAGTGTCATTGTAAAGTTTCATATTTGGGATAGCATTATCTTAAAATTGTTAAGGAATCATGTTTCAATTCACTTTTCTAAACATTGTTTAAATATCATTCTCCTTATCAATTGTGTTTGGAAACTTTATCGTCCTATATTTGTAATAGAATCCTCTTTCTGTTTTTATTTTCTATAATTTTTCTACTTCTACTTGCCTGTATGTGACTTGTATTTGAAACCGATGTTTGGGACTGTATTATATAACAAAAAATGGGGGGAAATGGGGGAAAATGTCACTGTAGCAAGGGAGTTGTTCAGAACTTGTACTGGAATTGTCCCATGCAGATCAAAGGAGTTGTAATGGAACATGAATGTCTTAACTAATTTATAACCGTAAGTTAACCATGTGTAAGAAATCGTGTAATTGTAATTATACCACATTTTACTGAAAACCTGGGTCTGTCATTTTCCAGAAATGGTTTGACTAGTGCTAGTTTATCCTAGACTTGTTTAATAAGTCATAAACGTATATAAGAATATGACTCCACATTTCTCTGTCTGGTCTTGATAAACTGCGTATTAAGAATACAATGGAAGCCACGTAGCTATACTTACAGCAGCCGTCTCAAGTGTAGTGTGTGACACTGCAATAGCATATGGAATGTGGTCATTGTGTTCCATCTATATCGCTAGGTCCTCCAACCCTATCGCAAATCGGAAGTATGGATAATGCCCACAGCTCATCGTAGAGTGATTAAATTAGCGATTAACAATGTGAACGCGTCGTGTTTTTATGCATTCCTCGCCACCACGCACAGAATTTTCCCTTGCTTGATACCCTCAGGTCAAATTGGCCATATCTCTTATTATTTTTTGTCAGAAGTAGAATTCGAAATCTGTAAAAAGGCAAAACACAATACGAATTGCGTGCACTTTAGCTCCAGTTTGTAATGCGAGAATTGCCTGGGGAGTTCTCGAACGTACTACATGGACAGTCAAAAATTACGTACGCAGTGCGGCCATTCAAACGAAAAGCTTTGGATGCTCATAACCAGTTCCATTTGTACTGTTTGAATAAGATATTGAATTCAGAAGTTCAGTTGCAGTGTAGTGATGTAAGGCCCCGTAATGCACTTTTAACAATTAATCATTGACAGGCACTTCAGGGGAAACAACATGCGTGCTGGTGACGTACAGATTTGTGGACAAGTATGGTATAGGATTAATTAAAAAGACAACTGTTTACAGATCGTTCGTTGCTTTGCACTTTCGCGATTCGGTTCTGGCGGTTCGGAAATACAAAACCGGTTCCTGCTATCGTTTTGATTATTGGTCATTCTTGATAGCGATGGTGGGAATGAGAATTAATGTCGGAAATGAATCTAACCAGTTTCCGTCAAGTAATTTGTCTTTTCTGCGCCCCCTTATTTGTAACAATTTATCAAAATCCTATCACAATTAGGTTCGCTTAATTTAAAAACTGAGCAAGGAATTGATTTGAATTCAAGAAGAATTAACATTGATGATCCTTCAAGGACATTTTCAAAAAAAAACTTTTTTTTCTTCTCCCCTGAACGTCATAAATTATTATTATTGTTATTTTATTGTATTTTATTTCTTGTTTTGCCAACAGTCCTAGAAAATGCTCCACTTAAATGTTGTCTGTCTTATTTTCAATCCTGTACATTGGCAGCCTAGCTGAAGCTGATGCTAAAAAGTCACTAATTGAATTAATAACTAATTAATATTGATCATGTTTTTGTTTGTTTTTTGTTTTTTTGCAAAGTCCATCCTCATATCTATGCAAACCAACATGAACAAAATGGCACTTGCCTTAGAAAATTAGTTTAGCCTGTCCAAGTGTGTGAACACTTGACCCCGCTGTTTCTACTTACAAAACCCTCACCATATAATGTAAAAACAACAACATAAACAACAACAACAACAACAGCTAGCCTCCTAAAGTTAAACATAATATGTCTAAAAAACAATACTTTAACCATTAATATTTGCATACCATCGCAAGAGAAAAGATAACTTCAAGAAAATGTAAAAATATATATTTGTATATAAAAATTAGGTGTTTTTTTTTTTAGTGCAAACAGCATGTTTTCTTTTTGCAACATTTACCCTACAAATAAGAAGTGTAATTTGTCATTATAAAGCTCGCTGGTTTAATCAGGTAATGTTTAGTGTGGATTTTTTTTTTCCATTTATGTAAGCACGAACAATTATATGTTAGTTACAATTAAGTTGTATAACATTTTGAAATAAAGTTTACATTGCCACGTGGTATAAGCCAATGATTTGTGGATGTCCGTAAAGTAACAACTCTAAGTTTGGATCAGTATCTGATCCATACCTGGAGACAACAAACAGGAGGTTGGGAGAAACTGCTATTTTTTAAACACATGGATAAGTCTCTTTGTAAAATATAGTTGATTATTATTTTTTTAAATGTATGCGTTCCAAAGCCAATGATGTACTTTAAAGTAGGGTCATAGAAATGTAAATACTCCACAAAAATAAAGACCATAACAATTTGCTGGGTGTGAAGCACTGCAGCTGTTGTTAGTACTAACTTTGCGAGAAAGGATTCCCTTTGAAGTGATATGGTTTGGATCATTGTTCACCCAAAAGCATTCGAATCAAGCGATTCAGACATGAATCGTTTCTTACATTTCTTGGGGTCGGTGTCTGTTCACAAATTCTGCAGCCAGATACGCGTTGGTGCCCACTGTCACCTCACTATAAAACAAGGGTGGATTCGAAATTCTTGCGAAAATACCGTGTCAGATTTGTCTGCTGTTTTCTCAGTAAGTGGACACTGTATTCAGCTGAAACTACCACATGTGACTTTTATTGTATTGTTCTTTAAAATTACGGCTACTGCTAAGGCTGTATCAACGCGTCATCATGCATCGAAGTATGGTATGTTCTTATCAACACCCTTGGTAACAGTCGTAGCCGTAGCCGTAGCTGTAGCTGTCGACTCGGACGTGGCGTTTGAAAGTAAAAGTCTACAGAATATCTGACACAACTGCTACATTATGTTTTTTACGTGGAAGTTTTATATAACAATTTTGCACTATAACGGAAGTAGATAACAGTTCCGTCTTAAAGGACACCTCTGTTTCAAGAACAGTTGTGGTTCTCAACAGAACCGTTTGTAGTTCTCAAAGTCTCAGTTTTGGCTTGTGTGTTCTAAGCACTCTCAGAAGACTTCCCCACGATAGCTAGTAAAACTTACTGGTGAAACTAACTACTGAAAGTAACTGACTCTTTCCGAGCCATCATTTCTTTCCAGAATATTTATACACAATGGTATCAGAACGATTTTCTTCACTGACTTATACGATTCACTATTCATTGCAAAAACGCTGGTAGCAATGCTTACGTCAGCAGTCACGTTCACACAATGCGCCCGAAGCAACACTAGGTTTAAAATAAATCTACGGCCCGATTGAAGTAGCGTGCAATTAGAAGTAAGGTTATTAAAGGATTTACACCACCCGTAGGTGTGTGATTATTTGCTGTTGTACAAGGTAGAAATGTGCTAAATCAATAATCTTTCATAATGACTCAATTTGTGAGTACGCCAGGCATACATTAACATCTCCACATTTTAAAGCCACACCAATTGGTTTGATTTAAAAAATACGAACGCTTAAAATTCCTTTGGGGGAGGATGCTTGAACGAGTGTCTAAAATTCCTTTGGGAGGAGACGCTTGATTGCATGTGTAGCTAAGGGCACCCTATTTAGCCATAGACCTAAATTTAAACCCATTATAATACCTTATATATGATAGCCCCTTCACTATATTAAAACTTAGCCATGTTCTTATAATGTACCCCATTCTTAATCCTAAATTAGCCTCATTAATATACCTAATAATGTACAGCCAAAGAATTATTATACGCAAATTTAGCCCCTTTCCTAAATCTTAATGAAGCCCTTCTTGTACGGTAATGTGATCCCATTATTATCCCTAAATGTAGCCCCTATTTGTAAAAGATGAATGTGCCACACCTTTTATACGAATTATTGCCTCTCAATATTATTCCACAATGTCAGCCAATTCCTACACCATTCTTAAACCTAAATGTAGCCCTAGTACCATGTATAAATGTATCCGCATTCGTGTAGCTAAATATAACCCATTTTTATATCTAAATGTAACCCTATTATTGTACCTAATGAAGCATAAATATTATACATAAATGTAGCCCCATTGTTATACATATATGTACTTCCATTCTTATACCTAATTATAGCTCCATTCTCAAAACTAAATGTAGCCCATTGTTATACGTAAATATAGTTGGGGCTACATTATGTTTTGGACTAAATGAAGGAACACGTTTGGAGCTACAATAAGATCCTAGACAACATTTACATACAGAGATGGGCTCACATTTACATGTAGGTTTCGGGCTACACTCAGATATTGGTGATCCTCTCGTTGTCGTAAACAGACTGGAGTTCATTTTGACCAGCACCTTATTTTCAAGTAATATACCCCGAGATATTGTAAACAAATAATGCCAAACAGCTACATTCAATGAAAGAGGCAAATCGTAGACTGAACCATTAAACTTTGTTTTCTTCTTGTTTTTCTTCTTTTACACTTTTTGAAAGCGATATCAAGGAAATTAATACATACATAAAGGTTTTTCGGGCACACAATTGTGTTTTTGTGCTAGAATCTATATACTACAAGTAAAAAACAATCTGTTTTCAAAAATTTTGTGAAAATATCCGATTACATTTTTGTTAATAACCTTCAAACAAGTACAGGTTCAGATAAAAATAAAATGTTTCAATCCAAAAGACGTCGATACACTCACTTCAGTTTGTAGGGTCCCAACCAATTTCACGACATAAAAGTTCACTTAAATATCCGGAATTGTATTTATATTGGAATCCGAAACGGCCAAATCTTCAGTTGAATCCTTCCCGATAAATCTGCTGTTTTCGATGAGTCTCATTCGTCATATCATGTCGCGGTGTTCCATGTCATAAATTTGAATTTATGTTTAGATCTTGGAAAAGCCTAGAGCCCGAGTTCGTAAGCTGCCGTGGCGTGTAGGTTTACACCGGGTAGATCAACGACTCTCATGATGTACGGCTTGTTTTAAGAACACTAGATCGTTGAACCAAGACGTGTGTGCTGTACTCGTTTATCGTGTCACGTTCTTACCACGTGGGTAGTACCGAAGCATTTTCGTGATTGCTTAAAACGCCAGAAGCATTTGTGTAGGTTTATTTTGCAATACTAGTATGATTTTTAAAAAAATTACTGATGTGTTACACGTTTGTGCTTTAAGGTATTTTACAGGAATTGTGTGGATAAAACACGTCATCGTACATATTTTTAGTCTGAAAGCTTACTGATTGTGAAGGTTGAACTACATTTTTTCTGTGAAATACTTCCTTATGGACTGAAGTCATACAACTAATAGGAGAACCTAAAAACAGCCCGCTGATTTTGGTTGTTACAACTTAAATTATTAGGACATTGTCTTTACATGCTGAAAACTGTACTTTTTTTTACAATTTACACCTGACTAGCACAACGGATTAAGCCCAAATTGTCACAGGTCTATCATTTCATGTATAAAGTTAATCACACAAAACATAAACACTGTCTGTGTTGGGTTTTTTTTGGCATCTCTATCCTTTATAAAAGTTGTTTGTTTTTGTTTCAGGCGTTATTTGTTGTAGCTTATGTGTGGTTCATATATAACAGTTGTGTGAAATATGTCTTCACAATAACACTAGGAACTCTTACAGGGATCCTACTAAAATATAGCCGTTGTTAGTCTGATAGATAAAACAAGAAAGGTAGTGGCAGCACTTTAAAAGGGACTCTGCAAAATTACATTCCAAAACTTGCCTTAAAAGTAGAAGTAAATATTTCTCTTTGTAGATGAGTTAACTTTACACTGCTATGCCAGCCTGTGGCAGTGTCCCCTAAAGGGTTTGACGGATGTGTGCCTTGGGTGATGGACAATGCATCAAATTAAGAACAATCATAAATGATAATTAAGAATTAAGAATGTATGAAGGGCCCGACGGATTCCAGTTACAACTGTGTTTCACATACATACTGGGGTTTTTTTCTGAAAATCTGATACCGTGATCTTTAGTGACCTCGTCAGGGAAGAACACCCAAACTCAACTTGGGTTGCAGCTATCAGTATCAATTATGTTTTTAAATTAATTTATACATGCAGTATTAAATTGACAGGCCTGTCCAACTGCCAAGGGGTACTTGCGCATTCTCCTCCTCGCATCATCTAACAACTCTATACGAAACATATTCTGAATTTATATGCAGAAAGGTCTAAGGCTGGTTTTAAAAGTAGGGGTGATGTTGAGGCTGTAAAGTTTGATAAGGTCATTTAACCCCACCTCTTCTACCCCTACGCACCCCTTTTCCCCCAGCCCATTCAAACACCAGCAGATTTCTCAAAGGCTAAATGACAACACAACACACACATGCAAGTACATTAGTGTAACGGAAGCAGTCAGGTGGAAAAAGAGTGACAAGAAAGAAGAAGAATGCAGCTAGATGAAGCCGGTCAGGCTGAACTCTGAAAAGCATCCAGGAATGAGACAACAGAGGGGGCGGTTAAGAACGGGCTGGAAACAACTATCATAGTAAACTTGCAGGTATAACCATGCATAAAACTACATTTTGGACAAGTATTGGTTCTATGATGAACTAGTGTGAGAACGGAAGTTCGCTCCGGTTCTTCCCACAACCAACACTACTCCTAAACTAGTTTTAAACATGCTACTATAGGTGTTCTTGCGATCCACATCATGCACACCTTCAAACATCACTTTGGAATGCTAATTGGAAAGATTGATTGAAACACAAAGGCGATATCACACAAGGGCCAGAAGAACATGTAATAATTCAGTGAATAAGACAAATTTAGATAGAGGACATCAGAAGAAATACTGAGTTGGTAAAGAGTTGTTGGTCATTTCCTTCTTGGATGTTGAGACCATGGGGTTGAATGATCTGGAGGCTTCTTATCCACAGTTTCTCCCTATTCAGACGAACAATCTCTTTGTGGTTACATAATGCCTCAATGCCCTGTAAATTCATGTCAGAAAAGGAGTGATTTGGAAGATGGACTTCTTGTGTTGAGATTGGTTACGTCATTACAAAGACATCAATTACTCAAAGAACCAAATAATGTTTTTTTATTTATGTTTCGGTAATGTGAGTAGCAATGTTATTGTCCAAATTGTATAAACAACAAACACGTTTAATTCGGCACTCTTTTACTAATATTACTTGTTCTGTTTTCCTAACAGAAATGATAAGGCGTTCGTTATTCATGGAAAAAGCAAACAATAGGCCTAATTGAAACCTGAAACATACCTTTACAATACACCAATAGATTATAACACAACCCCCACATCATATCCATTCTTCCTGAAAAAAAATAATGTCATAATTATGATGCCTCTCTTCCACCTGCCTACAAATTAATCATTCACATGGAAAATAATTAATAATCAGCGAATCTTGCTTGAACTCTGGGAATAGCCTGATGTTATGGTTTCTATTATTTAGAACATGGATTAGGTGGGAGAGATTGGGGGCAGGGCGGGGGTTCGCCGAGAAACAGGTGGTTGCAAAGACCGGACAGTCAGTACAGGTGTTTTGGTATTGTCAATGTAAAACTCTGGCGAGTACGTGTTTGCTTTTTAACACTTATGTATGCATACCGACGACACGGACAAATCACTCAGTATGTGCCTCGTCATCGAAATTAATAACAATTGTGTTTCCCAAAGTGGGATAAACTAATTACAGATAGAAAAAACGTAACGGTTACCCCGGTTAAACAAATAAATGTCATAAAACGGACTATGTCAAAACAAAAGGTTAGCACATTATATCATTTGGAGAGAAAAACATACGGCAATTATTATGTATTATGTAGCAGGTTTCATAAAAAATCACTTGAGAACACTGGAACCGATATGTGGCCTCCAATTCCGCGTAGGTCCAAACAGAAGCCCTTTCCTGGAAGGATTTTCAGGCATTTTAAATAACTTTCTCTGAAGGATGGAGTACTGGTGTGAATTAATGAGTGATATCTAGATTGAACCTTAAAAAACGTATAGATAGTTTTGTGTCCAGTATTTTGTCCATGCCAAATTACCTTTAAATCAGCAAAAAACAGTTCGATTGCTAAATTGCATTACAAGAAAACAATTTTTCTATTAAAACTCCATTCGTAAATCAATATCAGACCAACCAATTAATCAACAAATTTAACAATTATCCAACTAATCGCTTGACCTTTCGTTCGACCTTCGATCGATCGACCGAATGATAATCGATAATTGATATTCGACAAACCATTTAATCAACAATCAACCAATCATTCCTTAGATAAATAAGTCAATCAAGCAATCAATTTTCAGCAAAAGAACCAATAAAATGAGCATTCCATCAGTTGATAAATCAATCAATATATTTATGAAGCCATTAATCAAAAGATCGATCAATTGGTCAAGCATGAAGTATTTAATAATTTAATCGTTAATTAGATATTTAATCGATCCATCTATTAATCACTGAAAATTTACACATCGGCCATTTGTTTTTGGTTATTTGTGGGTTTTTTGTGTTTTTTTATCTGCGTTTTATTTCATTCTTTACTTCTTAATGCTTGCAATATTAGAATTAATTATACCATTATTTATTTATTTTTAATTCACGTTTTTACAATATTGGTTATGGAATAATTGATTAATTCAAGATATGTTCAACGCCATGAGCTAAAATTTATATGCGCCTTTAATTTTCACCCTTCTCTTTTTGAAGGCCGGGGAGGGTCTCCTGGCGAATTTAGATCTGGATTTAAACAGTAACTACGATGTCAAAGCTAAGACGGAGAAACGACTGCCTGATCTTTAGCCTCATGTGTCTTTTTCATTTCACCATCTCCAAAACAAAAATGTACAATCAGCAGTCACATCCAATCAACGATGATATGTCTGACACTTTGAAAGAAGAAGGAAATAGGATAGGATTAAAAAAAAAAGACAGGTTTGCTTTTCTTTGACGGACTGTACTCTGCCCCTATATTTTACGACCTAACAGGCAGGTCGGTCGTTTTCGTCATCAGAACCACGAGAGAGTGTCCTTTCCCACTTACAGTTCAAGAGACAGACGATACTAATGCTTTTTCCTCTGCGTCAAATGTGGGGGAAAAGGGGGGCTGTTTTTCCGACAGTACAAATAAAAGGATCTTTCTCGTAAGTGCTACTTCAAATTGCATCAGGCGCCCTACTCTGTGCTTCTTGGATAGACATAAAACTGAATTTCACTTCGAGTGTGATTTTGTATATAAAACAAAATCGAATTTCTCTTTGTAGGCCTATATTCTTCGAATGTACACGCTTTCTTGTCATACTTAGCCTTTGCACGATTGTTTCTCTGAAAATAAACTTATAATTTAATAAATTCTAGCAAAATTAGATTTTTCTTAAAGAGAGTGCACAGCAATGGTAAGGGTGCACTCTTAAAAAGAAGTGTAAAATGTTGCTATGTAAAACTGCTGGCTACAAATGTTGTGTAACTTTTGATCAATTTTGGGTAGAACGACAATTTTTTGTTGTAACCCTCACTTTTGTAAAATAAAATACACAAGGAAAAGGTAATACAGTACCCAATTTGGAGAGGAAATTAAATTGCACAACACAGAGGTTCAAGTCACTCATGAAGTGGGTAATACAACAGTGTTTTTAATCTCAAGCAGTGTAACTTTTGCACAACAAATGGTAAGAAATAACTGAAAATGGGGGTTAAGTGCTCCTCGTGAAAACATTTTACCCATAATGCAACGTGTACCATACATTTGGACAAGGCCAGTCTCAGGCCCATATCTTAATCAAAGAACGATGGGTGGACGTCATCCTAATGTTGCAGGTCGTTGATGTCTAATGT
>CM021546.1:8903769-8914751 GCA_010994315.2 Pisaster ochraceus | reverse complement strand
AAAGATTTTCTTTTATTTCACAGTGTACTAACATTTATCATTTTTTTCTGAACCACAGTAAAAATTGTTAAAGCAGTATTTGAACCAACGACCTTGGGGCTTACGTGCCGGTATGGCAGGAGATTCTGGTGCCCCCCCCCCTTCCCCAGCCAGATCCACCCCGCCCCTGCTGAGAACTGTATACAACTTCTTTCAGCACGTTTTAATTTACCATTGTTCATTGACAAACACCGGTGGCACATTTCCCTATGACACCGGCCCTCAACCAACTGATTACTAGCTCTAAGTTGGTGCTCTCCCTGCTTTCAATCCAGAGGTCGTAGGTTCATATCCTGCTCTGAGTCATTTTTTTGTTATTAATATTCAGGATGTAGTACAGTAGTAGAATTCAAGCATGGGATTCTCCACACAGTCGGAGTGTGCTCCTGAAAAAGATATTTGACTGTAGGGCAAAGGCAGATTTGCTCTTTGACAAAACGTAGGTAGGCCTAGTTTAACAAACACTGGCAGCTTAAGTTTGATTCTAAATATAAAAATTCATATCTGAGATGACCCTAGCCAAATATGTTTCTCATGACATACTCTAACTGTGTGTCAATTTTCATGGTTTTATCATAAAAGGCACCATTTCCCAAATTATTTCCCCTATCTGCCTTACTTTACCCAAAATTGAGTTAAAAACCTTTTCTGTTACATTGCCTTCATATCCACTACCTTATGGAGACCGAGAACAAAACAGAAAAGGGAAAACAAAGGGTTTCCATAGGGGAATTCTGAAGACTGGGTTGCTCCACAAGGAATTTTGTGAAAAGGTCTATGGGAGGTTCTTAACTACAGGGACAATGGAAAGAACAAAAGATGTCTCCACAGGGATGCAAAAACAGGAATGTGTGTAGTTTTGCAATGTGACAGGTTTCTTAAACTCAACGGCTGGTTTTATTATCCACCCACACGACATAAAGCGCTCGAATACCTTCCCCCATATAAATATATATCCATTGTGGATACACCCTCGTTGTCTACGGCTGACCGCTTGGTCTCTTACCATAAGTAAATTCGGCAACAATTCTACAAATTCTAGTATCAAACAAATTATATGAACACCGGGCCGAGTTGTAGTTTTTTGCTTGTGTCCACGTTGCTCTATATAACCCCGGGTGGTTGGAAAACTGTCACCATCACTGACATGTTATTACTTGTCGTAATTGAATTGTTGTCATGTTGCGAGTATGTAATAAAAAATTTAAAGGAAATTCAATTGCCCTCTTACCGAAACTTGCATTTTACAATGAAAGTGACAATAATACCAAATAGTTCTCACAAAGGTTACGGAGGTCACAATGATCACACACACGAGTTCAATAATTTGACAAACATGTTTGCAGTTTTCTTGAGTGTTTACGGTACAAACAATTATCCCCTTATGGGCCTAACATGATGAAATATCCCACAAATAATCCAGTATTTCATTTAATTCCTCGGCCGTTTTAGGGAGTTAGAAAACCAAAGTCTTTTTCAAAGCATTCCTACTAATCAATAAGCCTCTAATCGTCAACCTCTTCCTCTGGGATCTGGTATAATTAAACCTGGGGGTATTGACTTCAAGGTATGGGGTCGACTTCCTGGGGGAGCAGTACTCTGGTGGACACGGTTCCCCCGACTAATAATCTATCTGTCTTTAAACAGCCAGGAGCGTATCGACGGCTGTTCCAAACGGCTGTTGTATGTTTCGTTTCATCGTTTGTAATTGTGATGCATCCTGTAAATGGATGAGACTGCAAAACATGTGTGTAGCATGAATGAAAAAAAGTCAAACCCTTGTTTCTGTCTCATAAACATTGTCGTAATGAAAACGGTATATAAAATGTTGTGACGGGTACATTGTTTTTCACATAGCTAAAACAAACAAACAAACAAACAAACACCGCAAATGCTCTGTATAAATTTGCAGCAGCATATGCGACTACGGCTGTTGTCAAGGTCGTTGCCAAGACATCTAGCTTCAACGCTTTCAAGGCGTAGCAATCAAGCCATAGACAATCAGGCACTGTCATTACTATAAAATAACTATTTAATAAAAAAAGTAAGATAAGAAACAATCCACTGTAAACAGGTACACCTTAATCATCTACTTTTCGGTTGCAACATTTTGATATGGAAGATATGTATTTAAAATTAATTTTCTTCCAAAAGGCAATGCAATCTCAGCTTCATTATTTCAAAAGAAGAAGGTGGAAAAACATAGCCATAAAACAGTTTCCAATAACCAAAAACAAACCACCACGAAACCAGTGACATTGTCAGGGGACATCATAATCGGTTTAAATATCATGCCCACCAAATTAAATCGAAAATCAATGCCGTAAATAGGCGCAGTGGCTGTCCATGCACACATGATTCCGAGCGTTGCACAGGGACCAGACACCAAACACGTACTGTACATGCTTGAACACGTCGGGGCTCAGAGGAAATTCAAATTATAACGCCCTCTATAGTGAGGAAGAGACAACAACTCGATGCACTTATTTTTTTTATTTTTTTTTTTTTTTTCAAAAACACGCTGATCGGTCAGTGACTGCGGCGCTCTGCGAATAAGCGATTTAGCCTTGTTTTTGTTGGATAAAATTTGCCGGACACAACAATCAGAGTGTAATTCTTGGCTTTACTTTCCGTGGAATTATTTGCTTACAATGTCTTTGTTTCAAGCACATAATGTATGGTGTGAACAGTAAACACAGAGTTTTGCAGTTAGCAGAGCCATGTAAAATCACTCACAATCAAAGCGGAAATAATGACGTCACAAGTTGTATTTGCGTATAAATTGAATTGCAGTTCATAAATTTTCATAGTAAAAACACCATTAAGTTAAGTTTAACTTTAGTTTGTTTGTTTTTCTGTTTTTTGTTTTTTCCTTGTTTTCAATTATACCATTTAAATTTTTCTTAGTTTTTCATGGTTTTATGTCTCTTTTCATATACTTTTCAATTTATGTTTGTCGTCTATTTAAGTAATAAGTAGCATCTGTATAAGCACTGTGTTCACGTAGATTTCATTTGTACTTTGTTTTCCTTTTTTGGCTAGAAATTAGCTTTGGGCCTACGTTAAAACTAAACCATTTTTTGTCCCTACCTTTAAGTTTTTATATTATTAATATTCAAATCATTTAAAAAAATGTATGTACCTTATGCAATTAAACAATACTTTACAGCTCAATAATAAACCAGTTCAAACGAGCGCAATATGATAACACAAACACCATAATCACAATTAGGGGGCCAGTACAAAATTATAATAATGTTCTTGTTTATTTTATTTCATTTAGATCAGGTCGGCTCAGGGAGTTTCTTTCCACGACTTTCACTTCTGTAGATCCTCAGTTCGAATCCCACCTCAGACCCGAGCCGTGCATGTGGATTGGGTTTTCAGCCCCTACCTCACTGCGTGGGTTTCCCCGTTGGGGTTTTTCCTCCTACATCTAAAATTTAACACTTCTTCTCGTTTCCTAGTCATCTTATTATTGGCGCTAACTTTACTGTTGGATGTGCAATAAAATAAATAAATAAATAAATAAATAAATGAACATCCTTTGCACTTGGGAGCAAGACTCTTCGAACATTCACACAATACGGAGTATCGGCCAACAGCAACGTCAAGACGGTCGATTGAATTCCAGTTGACAGAGCCAGACAGCAGCGCCAAATTCATTCAAACTCTTTGTTAACTTTTTCTAGCATAAAAATAAAAAGCTTTTCTCTGCATGTCAGTGTTACACCCTGTGGGTAACACTGGATTGCTATGTCATAAGTAAGTTCAACAATGTAGTAACGTTCAAACTGATGTGCACATTACCCTCAATATTTACAAGACTACAAAAGAACCACCGCAGAGACTGAACTTCCTGCAGGCACAAATTCCACACAGACCAAACAATTAAAACTAACAACAATAACAACAACAGCAACAACATCAAAAATAGACAGACTGAACATCTTAGAGGCTTCGCACATCTTCTCCAGTGGGCCGCTATCCTGCAGTCATAACAACACAAGACGTTTCCTCTTCGCAAGATGGTTTCCCAAATTGCAAATCTTGTCAGCGTATAGCGAGAGCTCTTTTTCCACGGACTGTAGTGCTCCGGAATTTTATTTTACAGGCTTAAAACGTTATGTACACAAGGAATGACAACAATAACAGAATCACTACAGGAAACACCCTAACAAACAAACAATTAAAATTGTACAGGTATTTTTACCGTCCGTTTTTCTTCATTTAATTATTTTGTTTATTTAAGAAGAAAAAAATAGTTTTTCTATTAATATTATTAATTTTTCTCTAAGCAATACCTTAAAATTAAAGTTCATTTTTGGAATCTATGAAGAATTTTAATTTACTGTTGTTTTTACCAAAACCGGCCCCAACATCATGACAAGCAAATTAATATACGACACGTGGTTTTTATACAAAGGCGTGAGTTTTGATCCTAGAAGGGTCCTTTTCGAGAGGCTCTGCTGTGGAGTCCAAATGTTGGGCCCGCTTATGCGATCGTATCAAAGCCCTCATATCATCCTTCCTCTAAGACCTTTACCACTGTATCGAAACCGAGGCTTGAAGGATAAACAAGTATGGTCCCCTGCATGGTGCAATGAGAAACAGCATTCGTTGTTGTTATTGCATACAGGGAGCGTGACTACATGCATACCACACATCAGCATCAGCACTTGTGTGGACGAACTGATGACATAATAAAATAGTTCTGTCTGGTATTTTTATATCTTCCTTCAGACACCCAAGCCTTAGACTGGTCCCCTGTCTTTATCCGCAAGGATAAAGACAGGTACTGGTCTTAAGGCCCAATGATATCATTGGATACACCACGTAGCTTTGCATTGTTCTGCGAGTGTCCGTGTGAAATGAATGCTAGGTCAAAGGTAAGTTTGGCAACATCCGGTCTGGCTGGTATCTGGCGTTATTCACGAGCCTCGAAGTGTGACGTCAGATGTTCGGGATACCCAGGCCTGACTGAATTGGAGACTTTTGAACGCTAGGTGACAGCAGACTTTTTACCAGGTAAATCTTCATAATCGTCTTTCTGAGCATGCTCACATTTCCAAGAACGATGGCTTTACCTGGTAAGTATACTGCCAAATATAGTCCCAAAAAGTCTCCCACTAATGGCTTTCGGCAGTGGCTATGGCTTGATCACTGAATAGACACATTCTTCAACGTTGCCATTGCATCCAACGGCGGTAGCTGTAGCCAAAGGCACTCAAATCTGACACGGCCTCAGTCTCAAACAGTCTTCAATGCTACTTTCTTCTATCGTGTGTCCTTTGCAGTTTGCTCTTTGGGTCAATGTTCAATCCACCCTTTATTTGTATCAATCAATCATTATTATTTCATGTTCTTGTATAATAAATATCACGTATATCTGGCCTTTTGCAGGTAATTGTATTAATTTTACAAATTTCTACTCTTCACTCTCATTTAAATTGATGTTTATTTATAAAACAAACTTTTAAACTTCTTCGATCACGGAGAAGCAGAATTGCCAATAAAAAAGCTATTTGATGTCATTTTAATCCAATTATAACTGCAAACGTGTGAATGAAGGATCCAACCTACTTGATCGTAAACCCGAGCGTGAGCAGCTTTGAAAAACCGTTGTTCACCTTGTAACTTATAAATGCCACTAGGGACACCGTTTGCTGTCTCCGGGCACGGTGGGGAAAACTTCCGCAACCAGAGGGAACTCCCTCGGCTCAAAGAATGGCGAAAACAAATCTGTCCAAAGGGTTTAGTGTGGATGGAACGAGAGGAACTGCCACGCCGTGACAACGTACAACTTATGAAAAAACTCGTGTTGTTACAAAGCACCCTTTGGGATGGTTCAAAACGTCAGAGCATCTCACAAGAACCGGCTGTGTGCCATGCAACATTAATCTTATAGGCCCTTGATACGAATGTCAGGAAAACCAGTGGGAGACAGATTCTAGCTTTGAAAACTGTGCTGCAGGGCTTAGTGTATGTGAAGAAAAAATGGACTGCCGCATTGCCGCTGGAGAGAATGTAAAAGTGCCTGAAAAAACAGTCCGTGTGAATTAGCTTCAACTTAACCCTGGTGTGGCTGAGGGAAACCTAGTGCATCTCTTGATGAGATCATACTGGACGCGCCACTCGCTATGACTTTTCGTAGTCTGAATCCCGGTTATGAGATTTCCTCTGCTCAAATCTGACATGCAACCGTCTGTATTTAAAGGTGTGTTTTGAGGAAATAAATTTACTTGTAATGTTCAGTGATCACTTCCCTTGTGGTTGTTGACGTTTCAACATACGCCGACCACGCTGGGAAAACATTACCGCCAACATCATATGGCTTAAAATACTTTTGGCATATGATATTGTAATTAGGCAAAGACAAGCTGGAGTCGTAGAGGAATAATTGATCCCAATCACTAGACGTGCGACCCATGGGCGGGGATGGGAGGGCGGGGTCAACTGCCCTCTTAATTTGGGCAGAACATTGGGAAAAACTCATGCACAAAGACGAAGAAAGGAAATTGGACAGGCAAAGCCAAACAGACGTTTTACCCGGTAGTATAAACTTGTGTTTTGATTTGTGTAACATTTTGGGCAAATCCTCTGCCCCCCCCCCCCCCAACCGAAGAGTCCCCAAACGCCCAATGCTTTTTACAGAACAGTAATTTTTATGTGTAAATAGTCCCTTTCAATCTCTAGACTAACTCCCACGAAAATCGTCATTTCCCGGGAGATTTCTAGGGTATCTAGCAAATCTTTGCTTATGATCTGAAGGCGGAGCCAAATTCCACGCTTTTTCATTAAATTCAGCGACTTTGGCTCCGGCTAACGCCCGTTGTCTGCAACGACAACATTGAACAGTTGGACTCTTTAGCATTCCGACCGAAGCCACTGTCGAAGTCATTAATACGAACACGGCGAAACCGAGTTGTGGCCGAGAAGCTTGGACGATGGTGGCGCCATTGAAGTGATTCGGGAGAGGAATTGTACTTAAACTTTCAGTTTTCAGGGTTGACCTTTTATCACAACAAAACTACCGCGTAATGATCTGTCAGAAACGACCAAATGTTCAAATTAGTAAACCGTGCTTCAGGTTTTCATGTGACTTTTAAATACTAATTTGTTTGAATCTTCTTCTTTTTTGGTAATAATTGATTTTAGTTATTTGTTCATTGTTTTGTGTTATGTGTTCCTGCATTATGCGCCATATAAATGTCTGGTATTATCATTATTAATCTATTATTTGCAGTACTGCCCACTCACCACTATCCGCGTTTTGGAAAACGAACTTATGATGCCGACGTCACCCCAAATTCCATGACCAGAAGATCACCTTTGCTATACCATTGTTACGTTGCCCTATACTTCATTACGTCATTGAACCACAGATAATGTCAGGCGGTTTTGCCTTGGCGGCAATCAAGTTATGACGTTCGAATACTGACAACCTACGTATCAAGTGACGTAAGCTACGGTCTATTTCAGGTCTCACCTTTTCAGCACTCGGAAAGGGTGGAGTTGGGGTTGGGGTAATAAAATATCCATAACAAATGAACCGGCAATCTGTGAATATCATATTTTATTCAACAGACGAACGTCGAAAAGTTAACGTCTCGAAATATAAAACAACATTTGGCATTCCCTTGCTTTTATAAAGGAAAATTACTATTATTAAACTCTTAGAGAGAATTGTCAGAAATAATGGGAATCGTATAGCCAATCAAAAAGTATAAAGTCATGCACAAAGGTTATGCAATACATATCGATATGCTACATGTATTACAAATATCGAGATGAAAATACTTTCTCCAAAGTGTAACGTGAACGAAAGCTCCATACTTGATGTTTGATTGTTGTTGTTGTTGTTGTTGTTGTTGTTGTTGTTGTTGTTGTTGTTGTTGTTGTTTTGTTTACACCTGGACTTGGATGGTGACACTGAATAGGTAATCCTATATTTGTTCACGTCCATCTGAGCAGGAATACGCACATTTCTAATATCAGTTTACCTTTCAAGTTTTCTGCCGCGTGTAACTTCTGCAATACCACAAGTGGCTGTGCATAAACGTGTTACATTCTATTTGTTGTTATTGAAATCGGTGTATGCAGGTTTCAAACGTTTGAAAAAAGACATATTTGTGGGGGAAAATTGGTACAGTTATTAAAGAATCCAAAAACTATACTATTATTATAATTATTTTGTTGTTTGTATCTTTGCAGCTTTGTCCCTTAGTGTCTACAAAAGTTTCCCCTAACTTTAGACTGATAGGCGCCGATACATAAATTAAATACTTAAAGACTAAGTACAGAAGCAGAATTTGAAGGGGAATATCTGAAAGCTCAATGAATTTAATACCAGTGTGGCACGAGAGTCTGTATCCCCCCCCCAAAAAAAAAAATAAATAAATAAATAAAAAATAACTAAATAAATAAATTAATAAATTAATAAATAAATAAATAAGTAAAATTAAATTTAAAATAACTAACTAAATAAAATTAAATTAAAAATAAATAACTAAATAAAATAAAAATAAATAAACAAATAAATAAATAAATAAATAAAATAAAATTAGAAATAAATAAAAAATACTAATAGAAATTACTTTTGAAAGCGCCCTCTATTGAATCAACTTTCTTAGGGCGTACCCTTGCAAGTATGACTGAATAAAAACACCACAATACCATCAGAATTCTTGTACAAACGTTAACACACCCCCTGCATTATGACAGTCTCAACAGCGCCCTCACTGAGGTCAAAGGAAAACCATTCGTTGGTACCGCGCTTGCACGTTTCTACTGTGTCTGCAAGGTGTCTAATAAGACTAGAATCACAGTGATAAAACAGATATGATAACAATTATCAACAAAATTGCTCCAAATATAAGAATAGAAAACAAGGAAGTTAACTGATGAAAACTACTTACCCCTATAAGCCCAATTGAAAAATGCAACAATCTTTACTAGCCTCGCTACTGAACCTAGCAGAGTATTTAATCTTTGATAGGGTTGAAATGTCTGGCCATTAACACTTATTAAAAAAAAAAAATTGACCAAAGCTAGGGGGAAAACTAAAATATTCCAAATGCTTTGAACAACGTCCAGTAAAGACCATGATCTAAGAAAAGACCTGCAAAAGGCAGATTGAAACTAAATGGACTTGTCTGTTTTGTTTCTAAATGTTTGCCACAATTTCTTGTTAATTGTTTAGTAGACATGCACATGTAGTCGCTTTTTTGTATGCCTGTTTGGGATCACTTATTGCAAAAACAAAAACTGTCCCACAGTCAATGTATCATAGTATTATCACTGTAGCATTAGTCTAGGGTTACAGGTCATATCATTACAAGACCACTTTTTTTCCTTAAAATATTTGATGAGTTGAAATACGTACATCAGTTGTATACGAAGAAATAAATGTTACTGACTACAACACAATCTATAAAATTGCTTCTGTTCCGACTTCATAAACAAGTCTTCCATTTTGTTACATTAACGACTTTAATTGTAACCCTTCTTAAGAAACCGTCATAAATAATATAAAAACAATTAAAAAAGAGTATAGGCTTCCCAGCTGTTTTCAACAAAAATCGATTCAACTTCGTTTGAAAATGAATGCTCTGTGGCATCAGCATTCAGCAGTAAAAAATGAGCAGTTTGATGTCTACAGTTTACCATTCACTGGTCAAATAGGATCATTCCAATTCATTAGGTCGCAAAGATTATTCAATTTAGCAAAAGCCAACAGCAAAAGGCTGGTCAACCATTCAGTTTGATCAATTGTAAATAAGTAAACCTAGAAGAAATACATCTGAGTTGTGAAAATGTAGTCATGAATGTCTTTAAATGAAATAGAGTGACTGAAACAAACCTGAGAAGAACGCAACAATCGCCTGAGACAAACGAAATCATGTGTGCATGAAAAGGAAGTTGAATGCAATAGTAGGAAAAGGTACACATTTAATTGAGGTAATTAGAGAAACATGCGTTAACTTGAATGTGTGTTAATGAAACTGAATAAATCATTGCTGAAATTGACCTGGAAACCTACATAAAAAAAATAACAGTATAAATAAAAATGATTACAAAATAGTAGAAGTCCTTTAAAAATAATAATAAGGAAGAACATAACATTACACAAATAATGAAATACCACAGATTTGACAAATCTGAATTTCAAAAAACCAAATTGTACACACAACGTATTCTGCAGCAGTCCAAAAACGGTGTTGGAATCCCCTATAATTAAAAACGAAGCCCCTAAAATACATCAATGATTTCAAAAAATAACAACCACCACAAAAAAAACGCTTCCTAACTAAACAAAAGAAAACTAATCAGCTGCTTTTCATACCACGATAGCTCATTTTGAGTTTGTTTTGTTTTGTTTTGTTTTGTATATTAAATCAATTAAAAATAATAAATGGCTTCTCACTTAGGGAGCATTTTGTGGAACTTCAATTCATACATATGTTCAGAATAAAAGACTGTTCTTCAGTTGACCATCAGTGATGTAGAAAAGGAGTCCAGGACTCAGACCAGAGGGCCAACTTCCCTGAGAGCAAATATTGATCTTAACTATGATCAATTTTTGAACAGGAAAGTGTGATGTCACAATCTATATTACGTTATATGGTGATACTGACAACTCATCTTCAGATGAATCTTAGTGCTTTGTGAAATTGAGCCCAGGACAGTTTACTCAACTTGGACTTAACTGATGGGAGTGACATTAGCTGAAGTCTGGGTCCCAGACTTTGACTAAACATAATATCAACTATCCTGACTCACACTTGAAACTGAACACTGGTCCCCGACAGGTCACTTTGTATTTTAAGTTTTATCAATCTTGAGGTGAATAAAGATAAAATGATAAGAGTGAGATTTGAACCTGCGGCCTTATGAATCACTCTTATCCGAACCAAGTGACTCAAGTAGATTAGACTGGGATT
>CM021546.1:8833905-8846195 GCA_010994315.2 Pisaster ochraceus | reverse complement strand
CAGGAAACTGTAGGCATGTTTTAACCAAACAGGTGCATCGTTTGAAGGTTAAAGATAGAATACGATTTGTTCAAAACGAGTACAACAATTTGCTTTCGTCTCTTGGGATTACAAAGTTTACAAAAATTGTAACATAATCAATAAGTTCATACATATCAGTGCGGTTGAATCAAATGAACAGCAGATAACCAAGTAAATAATTGTTAACTATTTACTTTGGACGAAACATTAAATGTGGTCCTTTCCAGAGTTTCTCGCTCCAAAAACAATTCCCTATCAATAACAACGATAGCAACAAAATTAGCAGCAGCAACACCAACAACAACGACGAAAAAAAAACACAGCGACAACAAAATCACCATTACAACCACCAGCACCACAAGCATCAACAACAATAACAATAACAACATTTTTGACAGAAAGACTATTGTAGCAAACTTGCGGGTACAACCGTGTAAAAAAACAATTTTGGGAGAAGTGTTGGTTTTGAGAAGGACCGGTGTGGTCTCGACGTTTCGAACAGCTTACTCTGCTCGTCTTCAGGAGACTCTACACCATGCAAAGCTTCAAACATGACTAACATGTTGGAAATCATTCTCTTAGCTCGTAGCGCAGTTTATTGATTGAAGAACAATTACGAATTAAAGACACGTATAGCAGCTGGTGTGTAGCGTTCAGACAGCCTGCGACACAACCCCTACATGTGTGAAATTACTCACCCAACCGCGCCATTTTACCATTCTTTTTTTTAATTATAGCCCTGTAGACTGGGTCTTGTCAACCTGAAATGAATGCCGCGGACGAACTTGTAGAAATGTAGTCATTTATCAAATATTTGTACAACGGATTAATTACACTCTCCCACATTATCAGCTCAACCACTCATCCTTCAAGTTAATCAAGTGATGGGACCCTTTTTTCAACTACAAACGTATTGCTATTTTGTTTCTTTATCCTATGTTTCTTTTCTGTTTTATACTTAGCCTGTTTTATGTTTTAAGATGAATCATCGGTAAATATAATAAAGGACAGAATACACACACCCAAAATTCATCCACAATAAATAATTAAATAAATATTGTTTAAATACTATAAATAAATGGAAAACTTGCGTTTGCTGACATCATAAACACTCTACGTGTTTGGAAATACGAAGAACCAGAAAGCGCAAAATGTTACTTCATCAGTTTTTGTTAAAATAATACTTATTATGATTGTCAAAATTACTCATTAAGCTTCGCATATTTGTTGTACTTGAACTTCCAGATTGAAAGGTCAACAGGTCACTGCTGCTTATACACATAATGCTCACATCAAACCTAAAATTATGACTCACATATTGTTTATACTTTTTTGTGTGTCTACCACTAACGTATAAATGTCTGTGTCATGCTCTTAAAAATAAAATAATTGGAGTAGATCTACATTCCCAATCGAACGTAATATCCCTGTATGTTTTGCTTTGAGTTGTGTGGATAAATTCGTTGTTAAATTACAAGCACATAACATGAACAGCACATGTTGCAGTATTCCTTCCTAATTTCTTTGTAAAATAAAATCCTAATTGTAATTAATGCAGTTTCGAAATGTACTTTCCGAAAAAACAATGGCGAACCAATGTGGCATTGTGGTATCATTGTCTAGCCATTCACCTCTTGGGTTGCTTTCAAACTTCTCAAACCGAGTAATTCATATAACGTTTGGCTTGCGAAATGTTTTGTGTGTTCCTTTGGTTATGTTGCCAGATGCATTGAAAGTCAATATATAAATGCCAAGTTGTGATTGTTGTAAAATGGTGGTTTTTGATTTTATGAAAAGCTTTCTAAAAAACTAGTAATTTACCTTTTTCTCAAACATGTAATTCAGCCACGAACTGTAAGCTTTCATAAATATCTTATTTTCTCGTTCTCTGTCGATGTCATGACTTCGTATATTCAAATCAAAATCACAAAATACATTACAATTTCGCAAGTTATTATTATTTTATTATTAGCTCAAATATTATACTTTTCAAGTAGAGGAACCACAAGGGATGATTGAACGTTATTTCATTCCTAGAAGCACCAAAACCACGTTCGAGTTCGTACCTATTCACACTGTCATGCCAATCTCACTGACTCAGTGATGTAGAGGGACCCAATTCCCCTGGGAACGAGTCTCTGGGTTAATTTATTACCAATAAATTTTAAATGAAGAGAAGTGTCACCCACTCACCTCGATCCCCCAACCCATTGCGGATGGAAAAGCAGCGGTATTATATACAAGGGGTTTGCGCGCGCAGTCAGTTTACATTAATTAATGAAGACAACGAAGTGCAGTGAGGTCTGCATTTGCTTTACTTTCGTATTGAAAGTTGTGAATTTACTCTTTTTTTAGAACGCTACTATATAGGTTCGATGTAATTATTACGTGAACAAACATGCTTTTTGTAAAAATTATATACGCACAACAGCAAACAATAATATTGACGTGGATATATTTTGCCGTGTCGAGAATATTTACGTAATGTTAACGTAACTAATCAGTGCTCCAAATTGCAAAATGTTTTCGTGAATATTCGCAACACAACCGATCTCGTGAATACGTAATAAAAATGTGTTCAGTGTCCCTTCATAGCCACCATAGTTAACACTCATTTTTGGACTAAAAGTCTCCTTTCGGTTACTTGAGTTGTCTCTACCAGTATTCATGTAATTTGTGGTAACTGGCACTTATAAACAAACCCTGGCATATTTTGTTCTTTGAAAATAGATCTTCTGATGAGACACTATTTTGGGCTCGATTTGTGGGTATCTTCACTTCAACTAGGGTCTTAAGTTTAGGTGGATTCATTAGTTTGTCAATGAAATTGGTTGGCGAACTTGATCACGTCAAGAATCAGTTTGTTTGATACCTAACCTCCAACATAAGCCGATGTCACGACTCTCTGTTCCCCGTCCCACTCGCACTACTAATACGACAGGTAGGAGTTGGGTTTATGCTTTTGATGATACAAGCATGGAATTTGGCTCACAGTCAGAATATCTCATGAGAAAGACATTTGGTTTGGATACAGAGCCATCGAAGAATTTTCCTTCGAAAACATCTAGGTTGAATAACAAGTAATAGCAACCATTTTGAAAATTGCTTGTTTTTTTTTTTGTTTTTTTCAAAAACTAATCTGCGATGGCCCTACAGCCAAATATTGTTCTCATGACGTTATCTGAGTGTGCACCAAATTCCATGATTGGATCATCAAAATGCAAAATTCTCCTAAATAGCTCCCCATATTTGCCCTTTATGATGGGCGGTGGGGAACCATCTTAATTGCAGCTGCAGTAAGGAAACCGGGCATTTGGCACTCATCACTCAGTTAAACCAGGTCCAATGACCAGGTCTTTCGAGGGGTACTTTCACCATATTGTGGAGTTGGGGGGTGCAACTCAAAAATATGTTCTCAACGAGCCTTGATGTTAGATTGAGATTGAACGCAACAGCTGTTGATGCTATACGGTACCCCCAAATTTGCACATGGTCCCTTCCCTGTCTCACATTAGTGTTAATAATACGGGCAAATAAAATTATTAATGCATTCACAAAACTCGGAAAAACCAAGTGAAGTACTGAGGTCAGTTTTTGGTGTTTCAAAAGGATAGCAGACATTGACATATTATTCTAAGTCGCCTATTGGAGAGGGCGTCACTCATGCAGCCCAACGTTTGTACATTATACTGTGAACCTGTGTATCAAGTCAACCAAGACACTTTATACACGAGACTGCGTGTAGATCATAGGCTGCAGTACACCACCATTGCCTTGCGCCATGACTGCCAAGCTGATCCTATACCATGTTGTATTTATTGAAAAAATCAAGTAATCACAATTATATAACATTCGTACAATGTGCTTTTGTTAATATATTTATATTTTGATCTGAAAAAACCGGCACTCCCAGAAAAGCTACCTAAAAAGTTACAATGAATTTCATGAATGACAGAAAAGGTTTACTCCGACATTTTTACGGGTTATGGCCAGGCGGATATGAGCACCTGACTCAATCAAGCTATGGTGTTTCTGATCAGCAGAGTGTGGGTCGAGTCCCAGTCGACACTTGTGTCTTTAAGCAACACACTTAACCATGATTGCTTCGTCGTTCGTATGGGACGTAAAGCCGTTGGTCGTGTGTGTTGTGTAATGCATGTAAAAGAACCCAGTGCACTTTATCGAAAAGAAAAGGGGCTGCATATTGCACCACAGCACCTTGTAAACCATTACATGGTGCTATGTAAAGGAATAGGTCTCATACTTCAAACGTAGCCCCTCATTGCAGGAAAATGCTGAATGTTGAAGCGCCTTGAGCGTTACTGGATGACGGATATGAGTGCTATATAAGAGCCACTATTGTTATTTTTAATAGTATTTAAGTGTTCTTTCTAAATAACTGCGACTCCAGTCGGGTACGGGTAATGATAAGATGGGATTCCCAAGGGATTATTTGATAGCTTGTCTGTTGTTCTCTTTCTGGTAGAAAGAATGCGGGGTTTGTTCACTGTTTGTTTTCATCTAAGCATTCATCTGTTAGATTTGCACGGTAAGTTTCAGAAGTTTGTAGGAGAGATGGGGGTGAGCTCCATGTGAGGGAGTTACTGTTGTGCTTTGCTTAATTTGTTTATTTTCTGTTAATGGTTGCGGTGTAGAAAGGGTTATTGTTGTTGCTGTTGTTGTTCCTGTTGTTCTTGTTGTTGTTCCTGTTGTTCTTCTTGTTGTTCTTGTTGTTCTTGTACTTCTTTTGTTATTATCATTGTTGTTGTTCTTGTTGTTATTGTTGTTTTGTTGTTCTTGTTGCTCTTAATGTTCTTAACGTTCTTGTTGTTCTTGTTGTTCTTGTTGTTATTGTTAATGTTGTTTTGTTTTTCTTTTTTTCCTCGAGGGGTTCTCATGTTGACTCTGGTATCATAAATAATATTTGGTCCGGTAAAACATGAACAATCGATACCTGCGTCAATATTTGTTCGCAGTTCTTCTGTATTAAATGGCCCATTTTGCCCTCCATAGCTTATCAGCACCCAAGGCAAGACATGTTGGTTCTCGGTTCCACGGCAATCATAGAAACCGAGCAAACGGCCAAATGTTACAAACAATACCAGGGTAGCGACACCCTAGCCAAGGACGTCAAACGGTGTCTGGAGGCTGCCACCACGACCAAGGGAGGTAGGATAACCCCACTGGAAATGGAATGGCAAGAGCTATTTGCACTTTCGTCCAGCTACCCAACTACATCAAAGAATGACAGTTATTGCTTAATACTAACAAGTTTAACCGACTAACAGGGTTTCTTTTTTTCAGCTGGCCGATGTTTTGACTTGTATTTTTTTAAGTTGATGATTGTATTAACAATTTAACACTGATATTGCCATTTTGTTCGGATTTGTCTATAGTATTATTGTGATTCTAAGCTAACATTCAGCATGCCAAAACACAATCAATGCAAACCTAATGACGCCTACACAATGTGCATGCTTTTTATGGGAGTTCGTTGGCGCTGCGTTTACGAGATTTGGTCATCTCTGCAAGATAACGGGAAAACATTGGTCTGGTCAAGGAGCACTTAATTATCGACTATCACGAAATCATCATGAGCAAGTTTGGGTGGGTGACTAGAGTCAATTAGACTTAACCATGCTAGATCTAGATGTCAATCGAACGCTGCGTGGTTTAACTAGATAGTCCAACTGGATCAATCTAGCCCCGGGTAACTGTTTCTGTCAAATTCGCAAGTTACGTCACTGTTTCAAGATGGCGAGTAGGTTACGTGACGGAGCAGAGAACGTTTAACAACTATCTCCTACAGTAACCTACTCCTTGGTTTAAAGATTAACAACAATTATGTAGTATGTTTTTTCCAAAAGAATTGCGGGAAAGCTCCATTAAAGAGAGAGGCTCAAATGAAACATCTTTTTCATTTTGCGACTTACACCTGCTATCTTCCATGTAATTCATTTTCCAAACAGTTGACTTATTTCAATCATCCACAAACCAGTAGGGCTGCTGACTGCCCCAGGCAGACTAATTGCTCCTCCATTTAATTTGATGAAGTTACACGATGTACACACACCTGTGGGTGAAAAGGGTGCACTTACTAAAGTGCAAGATAAGAATTAACTATTGTGCTAGATTAAGCAAGTTGTGAGAGAAAATGAAGAAGATTGAAGAAGTTTTGCCCATTAGTCATTGTTGCTGCCATGGGTTAACTACATTTTGACAAGTCAAACGCCTACCGACTTGTTCGAGTGACTAGACCACTAACCGCTAATCGACTAATGGTTAGCACCCGAACTTGCTCATTGTTATCAATTAAGTTGATGCAAATAAATGTGTGACCCCTCATGTTGCGGCAATTTAAAAGTACAAAAATTATATGATTTAGAACAGAGCCAACAAAGATCCAGGGAAAGTTGAACTAACTCGTATGTTTTCTGATTGAACTGAAGTGCGATTGGAATATGTTATGTCCACACTGCACTTCACAATGGTCGATTTAAGTTATCCCATTCAGTCACTATACACGAAGCCTAAGTTTGACTTTCTTTGACTTTGATGAGAATTGACTTGCTGTATTATTTATGCTGTTTGCCTGGTGCGTATTACCCGGCCTTTTAGCACCAGTTCTGCCACGGAATATGATCCTGGTGGGGTCGACGACTGTTCCCGAAACACGCAATTCCCGGAAGTGCATGAAATTTGCATTGGGGGATACCGTCCGGTTTTGGAGGTGCATGGTTAGAGTGAGGTCCACTACCACGGCAGTAGGTATGGTGCTCTCTCCCCTTCCCCTCCGGAATGTGATCGGCAGATGTCCGTCCTGTTTGAGTTCCCTGTCTCCTTGCCTACTAACATAACCGTAACCATCCATAACTAACCACTTCAACTAACCCATTAACTAACCAGTTTCATTTACCATCTCCAAGTTGCATGTTTGATAACTAACCGTAGACTAACACTTTGTTTTGCAATCTTTACATACATTGTATTGGTTTAAACCAGTTGAGGTAGTTTTAACTGATGTATTATGCATGAGTCTTAATTAAAAATGTGTTGTTTGAATGTTAAGTATAATAAGTGCGCTCATTAAGGGAGCTCATCTACATCACTGGGGCCATAATTATACATTTGTGTACAACATAAGTAAGAAACATCAACAAAAGTTATTAGTTGTATGTCTATTTATGCCAGATATACTTACTGATCCGAATGTATTTACACTCAAAAAGCTTCCAATCAGAGCAGACTCTGGTTCAAATGGGCCTGGACTCACTGTGGATACAATCTTGCCGGTCATAATCGAGGCCACAATCAGCCGAAGTATGAATTCAGAAAAGTCTTTTATTCACCTGGTAAATTTTGTTAAGCCCTTGATCTAGGTTCCCTTGGTTCCCCACCAGCGGCATAACTATAAGGGGTACGGGCGCCCTCTACTGATGCAGGAGATTAAACCATACCAGAGATGTTGGATTGCATCAGCTTTCATGTGATAATTTCAAAGTTTTTAAAATATTTTTTTACATTGAAACTCAGACAATGTATTGTTGTTTTGGTTTTGGGGTGGGTTTTTTTCCAAACTCACGTCAGATTCTCATAGAAACATTTAGTGAATTAGTAAATGGCAAAACACTGAAAAGGGCCTTGTTTTGGAGAAATGTGAACTAAAGCTAAAAGCTACAGTTTTCATTCGCCTAAAGGATCCCCATAGAAACAAATGGTGCACCCCTTTTCCCCTCCCCCTTGTAAATTCCACCCTTGTTTTGGCGCTGGTAACCACCTTTGTGTCATTATGACCACTCTTGCGGTTTACAATATACACGTCATAATCTGGGTTAAAACAAGTCATTAACCATTATTCAACCTAAGGTTGAGCCTTAATTCGGGTCAAATAAGTCATCCTACTTCAAATAAGTTTGGCCCGCGCTCCGGGTCACAATACCAGAAGTCGAATTGAACGGCACATCACTGATCCGAATTCCGGATAAGAAGATTGACCCGTAAAACGGTTTAATTCAAGCAACGATAGTTCCGGACAGTTATAAACACCCCGGATCCGCATAATTCCTACTAATAAACTGGAATGTTTTTTGTGCAACCCAAGTAGGCATATTGCATAGACTGCATGGGAACGTCAGCATGATCATATTCTTTTGTTTAATCTAACGGTTTTCCCAGCTTTGAAGCTTGCCATATACTGAAAAGTGTATTACATCCTGCATTTTACAACAATGAGCTCCCGGCACTGGTTAGCGCTTGGTTTTCTCATAAGAATGTAACAATAACAACCAAAAGCTGACACTATTTGCAAATTTATCCTTATATTTCTTTTTCCCGCTCACCATACTACTTAATACCTCAAACCAATAACATAAAATTGGCACACTTGAGAATATAAAATGATGCATCTAGTTTGAAGTTACTCCATCAACCTTGGGTCAACCCTTCTAAAGTTTGTTTTGTCTTGGTTACAACAGAACTAAACGTAGACAGCGTACCCACACCCTCACACTACCACAGTTTGTAACTAACTGAATTGATAGTTACCTTGTGGTTACCTTAACAAGGCACGCTAACCAACCAGTAAACCGTTATTGGAATGACGTGCTCCTAACAAGTTTAAACGTTGCACTGGATGTTTGAATGACATGATTGGCATGAGAGCATTGTACTAAACCGCATGTATTAATTTACGCATGAACCCTTACACCAGGTGTTATGACTGTTTATGCAAGCGATCGTTTCAAACACATGTGGAGGTCCTGGTTCCAAAGTGGTAAGTTAGAGAACAAAGATTTCAACGTCATCAGCAGGCACTCTTAATTCCATTTTTGCACAAAATTATTCAAATAAATTAAATTGATTAAAGTGATTCTTGTGCACTGTCACTTTGGGTTAAAACATAAATCCATTGGCATAAAGCAGCCAGCAGAGTTGATAAAATTCTCAATAACCTTTTTTAATTTGCTCGAACTGGTTGTCTTAATACCCGGTAGGACTTTTTTCAAGCTAGTACATGAAACAGCCGTATGTTGTGCAGCCAAAAGGGATTTACGTTACTAATGCGCACCCCCTCCCCTCCCACCACCACCAAAATGGGCTTTGTTAGTAAAATTGGGGGTGGGTCATAATAAGTTCCCTCCAACATCATTTAATTTTTTCCTTCGGCGTGGGGGTACCAACCTTTTCTGAGACATAATTTCGAAATAATATAATAATCTTCAAAAGAAAAAAAAGTCCTTACAACGTGCTTCTATTAAGCTTATTCGAAAAGAGTTTTTCCCCAAAAAAGGACAATGAAGGAATTTACTCATTTACAATTTTCCTTTTTCTTTCGTATTTTCTTTTTTTTCAGACAAGAACTGTAAAAAACAAGTAAACATGACTTCACCTTTATATTTTATGCATTTCACTATACACAATGATTCAACTATTGATACTAAAGTAATTTTATATAACTGTCCGTTTAAAAATACAGTGAAAAACAAAGTTTTTCCCAAAGAACAAGCAAAGAATGCGTAGTACAGATATCGTAAGCACCATGCAAAAACATTGCAAATGATAACTTCGCCTTTGTGCTAGTTTTTCACATCAGTGGTGACGAGCGTTAGCTGTATCGAGCAGTTCGCGTTGGAATGGAGCGACTTCGGCTAGGATTGTTGGCCCTCGTGGGAAAAGCTGACAAATATGAAAAATCACGGATGTCGCCGCTGCTACTTCCGAAGCCAGCATGGTCCGAATTCATGGCTGTTTCTTACCGCAGAATTCTGCGTTGTCCGGTGCCGTTTGATTACGCACACGATTCTATGGGCTGTAAGCGCAAAATAGACCTTAAGAACAATGATGTCATATTGGTAGGGCGCCCTTGGTTAGAAAATGAAAGAAGGTTGTTCTTTGGCTTATATCATATGCGTTTTTCCCAATGTTTCATCATTGATGACGTCAATGACGTCAATGAATGAGGTCCATTCTGCGGCTAGTAGTCCCATGAAATTGGCCAGGTTTTTACACAGCATGTGTGGTTTCATTAGAATTTCGGGGTTTTTGTACTACAGCTCAAAGTTTAGTCTTGGTTCAATATTTCGGTGTCTGAACCAGGACACAATTTTGACGGATCAGCCGGATATCAGACAAAATCGGATCACCAAACGACTTTAAAGCAAGACTAACATAAACTTATCAACTGCTGATTGATTTTAATTAATTATTGGCCTCAGCATGCAGCTTTGTTGTGTTTATGTTTACTTTCCAATATTGCATGTAATCGATCCATTGATTGATCATACACACTCGAAGCATGGTTTTGCATCACATTCACTAATCAGTATAAAAGTATGTGCATGTAGATACACGTCTTTGTTAAAAGTTATTTGATTGTTGTTTTCAATTGAATTTTTAACATTGTTATAATACTAAGTATTAGCTCTACATCTTCTCTTCATCGGATTATAGGGACAGATCGTTAACAATTTTATCGCCGAAACAATTCAACAAAACACCAAGCGAGCTTTTATTAAGTTGCCAACCTTAATGCAACGACATGGCAATGATCAACAATACATCTAGTAGCTAGATTATATGAAATAGCCAAATCATGGGGTTTTTTTAGTCAAGAGTTCTAATGCACGCAGTACCCATTTTTTCGCCTAGTATATGCCTTTGACTATTGGAATTTCAGAAATAGGAATTTTACTTCAACTTTAAGTGAAAACTCGGCGTAGATAAAAGTTAATTTTTAATTTGATAAAAGAAATTGTTTAGATGGAATTGTGGGGCATTGGTGGCATTTTACTGCTATGACTGAGTTCCTTTTATCAAATTTTTCCCAACAAAAAAGTTATCAGCTAGCTTTTGAAAATTCTTCATGTGATACAGTGTCTTGAAGATCCAAGCACCGTATCAGACGAATAACTGAAAAATGTTGTGGAAGAAAGGTTTTTTATGTGCCCTTACACACATCATACCGGTTGTGCCATCTACTGTGCCCACAAGATGTTCCGCAGGGGTTAGTACTGAACCCACTTTCTATTTTCCGTTAATTTACTGACTAGCACCCGGTGAGCCGTATTTCGACATTGATGGCGGGCAGCTACTTATCTCAAAGTACGAGGGGGACAGAAACGCCAAACTTACTTGTGTCGTCAGGGATCTCGGAAACCACAATGTCGTGTGGATGAAAACGGGGCCAAAATCGAGTAAGTGCATCACAAACAGAAAGACTTTTCATGTTAAGGAACAGATCCTTGGCTGGGATGTACTGGAAATGTTCGGGGTTTTCGAACCAAATCGTCCTTTTTCCTCCTCTTTTCTACCCGGATGGAAGCAGTCAATAAGCATAATTCTTCCCTTCCGGCTATAGAGACATATTGTACAAGTGACGAGTTTATATCACTTCTTATGCAGCTAAAAGGGGAAAATAACAAATTTTAAAAAGCACTACAATCAGTTTTGAAAGCTGTAATTAGTCTTTAACTCACTTTGCCTCATATCAAAGTGTCAGTTAACATTAACCAAGTGATGTGCCTGTTGCTCAATGCGAAACAAACACCACCTGCACAGCACATACCTAACAAATGACAACAATATACAAGGAAAATGCAAGGCCAAAACCAGCTCTTTGAATTACTCACATTCTTAAAAAAAAGAAGGGAAATGTCAAAATAAATTTTGAAATGTACTTATTTTACAATTGACAGAGTCATCATGTGAGCGAGGAGAATGTTTCAAGTCTCTAAACTCACAATTAAAAAGGTGTACAGAGCCAATGCATGTACGATATCAACCCGTGACAACGTCCAAAACGCCCGATGACATCGTTTTGAGAAAATGGGTATATACATTGTTACGGGAGTGTTTTGGTTTATTTCTGATGTTTTCAGAGCCAAATTTAAAAACTGACGTCATTGGATTACAACAACTTATGGTTCTCTACATTCCAAATAGAAATATTTCGTCAGACAAAATGTCAAGTTCAAGGCCGTTTTGACTGAATATTATTATTTCATTTATGAAATGATACTTTTTTTATTAATTTGCTACGTCATTGTAGCTACGATTTCATTCAACAAGATATTAAATTCACCCGATTCACGCTATTCGCTGGAGACGGACAACAACGGCACCTTTAACCTACAAATTGATGACCTGAGAAGGACCGACGAGGGCATCTATGAATGTAAGGTCAACACTGATCCACAGATATCATGGAGTGTCACCTTACAGATAGTTGGTAAGATCAAATTCATAAAGTTCGTCCAACACCTATAATTATT
>CM021546.1:8802651-8815134 GCA_010994315.2 Pisaster ochraceus | reverse complement strand
CCCAAAATTATTTACGATTTAATTGCCTCTAATTAGACCCAAATTAACATAAAATTAATTAAAACAAAAAATCAAGGCTTAAGTAATCCCAGACAACAACTGGGCATGTAAAGAAGTCACTAGGACGTCAACAAAATCATTGGGATATGAAATATGACAATGTTATCACAACAGGAGGGGGCGCACTAACCAGTGTCGCACAGCAATGGATCTGAGGGTCTCTGGGGACCTACTGCCTATAAGGGTTTTAAACAGCTCTATGCAAAAGGGCCCAGGATTCAAACCCACGTTACGATGTGTCGTCAGAATTGCGTCCGGGGCACTTAACCGCTCAGCCACGACGAAACTACCCGAAGCTTGGACTGTCTTTCGGACACACCCAAACAGCCCCTTTGAGGGATGAAGACACGTGACCAGATAAAAGCTTCTGTTTTAAATACGCGCGTCAAATATAGGTAAAAGTGGGGGTAAAAATTGTAGAGGGTAAAGCCCAAACAATGTGTGGTAGAGGGTTATATCACAGTACAGCGTGCCACCAAGAGTTAGTCCATGGAAAGTATTCTTTATAAAGGGGGTGTAAGATTCACAGTATCCAGGAAAATCTGCTTTTATTTTGTTTTGTCTTTTGATAAGTTCCTCAAATAGCTAACATCTATTCCAACGCGCCAAAAGAGAACACATTAATTTGTTTGAAATTTGACTAAACTTACACCTCAGTCTTAATACCATGTTGTGATTGTCATAACGTCTACTAACATTGCTTAACTTTTATTATTGTACTTTTTTTCCTCGAATGTCTTACCTTTTTGTATTTTATTATTATTCTTGTTATCATTGTGTTGCAGATGAAACAACGACACCTAACGATGTAGCTATCCAGGGACCTATATCATCGTCATCAAGTAAATCATTATTATCATATAGTTTGTCGTGTATTTGGTTTTCAGTTGCGTGGGTTGACCCCAATTTTGAGGTTTTCCTCCAACCTAAAAACTGGAAAAATCTTAACATATTCACTATCCTGTTGGTGGCGCTTGAGATCTTGGATATGAAATGAAAACCCAAAAAAAACAATTTGAGTAAACCCGACATTTTGTGTCGAAGGTTCGCTTTGAAAAGCTCACGGACTTTCAAGTTCATATACCAATACCAATCCACATGAAAGGAATCTAGTTCTGTCTGAAACACTTCCAAAGTCCAAGGAACAGCATTTTTAAAGAACCTAAAAATCAATGTTGCCTATTTTTTCGATTGTCGCTTTTGAAATATGCCTAAATGCCCTTATAACTTGATTCTCATGGTAGCTATAATATAGCTACCATGAGAATCAAGTTATATTATTTGAAAACACCGACACGGTGTTCATTATCCCATGTGCCATAACGTTGGTGAGAATAACACCGTGTTGGTGTTGTCACATAATCAACAGAATCAGTTTAACACCCCAGTTTTTTGCAGAGTTATTACACTGGGACCAAACTGAGGCTATTCCCAAAACTATCTGTTCTCTTGAAAGCAGTGATCGGTATTGTACACGACGTCATAAAACATCGAATAAACCATCATTACATGACAAGAAAACTTGATGAAAATATACGGCCTCGCATTTTGTAGAATATCTAGAAGTTAATGTGACTGTGATTGACGGTGATTATTTTTTATTTATTTTTTACAGAGGACACCATTGACACCGAAGACACACCTGGTAAGTAATCAATAGATAATATATGTATAGATTTGCAGGAGCAACACATTTGTTTCTCTTTTGTGAGTATGTATGGATCTGAGAAAGAATCTGTGGTTTTACTCACCGACGTTTCGAACGTTGTGCTTTACTTGGTCTAGAGGAGATTGCTAGGAATTATTTTAATATTTTTGGTCATAAAACCAAGGATATCTCTTGAGTAAACTTAATTACTGTAGCTCGCAAGCCTGAGGAAACCTGTAAACAAGGGTGCTTGCTATGTGAACCAGAAGCACTGTGCTTATATTAATCACTACGACTCTTCCAGTTAAGTTTCTGGGTTCTTTTGCATGCACTACCAATCCTATAGTAGACGGGACCTACGGTTGTTTTCCCATAATATCTGGATCAATGACAAAAGTGCCACAACTGGGACTCGAACCCCCTCTGCTGATCAGACACCTGAATTTGAGTCCGGTGCTCTTAGCCGCTCGGCCACGAAACGCCACGTCGGCCCAAATAGTCTAGTGTAGGATCCTGGTGAGGTTTATTAATTAGGGCAATAGGTACTGCTGCAGAACTGGGGTTTGGGTGTGAATTTGGAAAGAGTTGGTTGGTAGTGAAGTGTCTTCTCTTTGTGTAGTGAAAGCTACGGGCTGCAAAAGAGACTGCCAACTAAGAACGATGGGATGTGGGCGACAGTAGCAACATTGTTGTCTATGTTCTTGTGCCCACCCTTCCCAGTGTGAGCTCGACTCATGCCTGTAACACACGGGTGGAAAACGCACACTATGAGTCTCTGTGCTCTGCGTTGAACTCTGTAGATACTGTGATGTGGCAATCCTTTGTTTTGTCACACATGACCATGTACCATGTGGACACTCTGTTGACATTCATTTGTTCTGTAACACATGAGTTGACCATGCACACCATGAATATTTACTCCGTGTCACATAAACTGTGGAAATTACTGTTCTGTGCACTATGTTCTCAATACGAGTGAAAACAGAGTGATGACTTGTGTAAGTCCACATAAGTAGTCCCTGCTTTGTGTGAAACTCTTTTGTTTTCGGTCCATTCTATACTGCTCCTATCCACTGCATGCACGTTTTGAAACCGAAGCTCTGTTTCAAGATCTTCATGACCATCCAGATAAAACATGTATTTACCCGGGCCCATTTTCATAGAGCTGCTTGAGCACAAAATGCTTAACAATTTCCTGCTGAGCAAGAGTCCGCGGTTACTCACACATGGTACATGTGGAAAAAAACTCCCTCTTTTTTCTGGTTTCCTCATTTAAGAAAGCATCATGTTGTTATGTTTTAGCTACGTTCGTGCTCAATTAAGCATGAAGTTGGGCCCACGTCCTTACACAAAGACTGTTTGAGGCTCACGCTCACGCCCTGTTTGCGACCACTGAACAGATAACTGAACACATCGTAGAAACGTCGAGTAAATCACTGGTCCTTTTCCAAACCAATTTACTCACACACCAGATTATACACTGTTGCTTCAAATATCAGAGCTGGTGGGAATAATCCTAATTGATCGTTGTAGTATGGAGAATTGAATACGTCATTGGGTAAAAAAAAACTCCTCCTACAACCCAACCCATCATGAAAAGAAAAGAAACCGTGGATATCGCAAAACAATACTTCATAATTGCCTTTTAACTTGCCTAGATTGGCGACGCTAGTTTTTGTATTAGGTGCCGGTAGAGGGCGCAACACAAATGACTCAGAGGGACTGGGCAAGTCGAAGAATGTGGTTCAAAGCTATAGATGTTTGTTTGATACGTATGTCCTCTCCAGTAAAACGTTTTTTGACATCATTGACTACGTCAACAAAACGAACGTCGCCAATCAGGACTACCTATCGTTAAATGGTCAAATCTTTATTAAACACTTTCGTGACTTAAAAAAATATTTTCAGCAAAAAGCTGGCAGAACACCGATGGAGGGAATACAGCACCAGTAACCAGACCCATTCTAATCACAACCATGACGTCATTGGTTATTCTTCTCCGATGCATTGATTTCTACAAATGAGTCTCGCCATCGACCTTGCAACGAGGTAGCTTTGATGCATGAGGTTGATATAAAAGATCTGTATTTTTTTCTGCTTCAGAAATTCTTGTTAAAACGTCACACCTTGAATGGGTTCAATTGTCAGTCTTGAGAGTTATTATGTGGGATGACCACAGTAGACAGTGCTCTGAGCCACCACCAAGAAAAACAAGAGTGATATTTATATTAAAATAATACATTTGATTAAGTTTTGGAAATTCCTGAATTCAAAAGCGCCTTTCAGTAGCATAATCAAAAGATTTTCAGACTAAATAAATCAATAATTAAATAAATACTGGTAAATTACAAAAAGTTAACTTTTACTGACGCTTGTTCCTGCTGATGAAACCCCCTTTAGAAACCTACAGCCTATAAAAACGCAAGAAATGAAAAATGCATGCAACTTTCGCAGCTGCTCGCGTCGCTACAAAGTTTGCCATGTTAATTGCCACCAAACATATCCCCAAGCTTGTCTGATAATTGAGAACAATAAAAAAAAATCTGCGCGATTCAATATGTTAGGTACACAATTACTTATAAATAATGCAGTACAACAGTTATACAGAAATACGAGGGAAATGTTCCTGCAGGTGCCTGCCAAGAAAGGAAACTGAAAAAAGGGTAAAAAGTACGTGAGGTTCATAAAATAGAGCGCCTGTCCCAAAGTGTTCCGTTGAGACGTCGTTTTCAGTAATGTAAAAGGTTTTTTTTAAATGTGAGGCTTCATAATGGTTTCCATGCTTTAAATTTTAAAGATAGTTTTACACAAGTGCGTCAACGGAGAACAATGCGACCTGGTTGACGCAATATGTCGTTCAAACTATTGTACTTATCTGCTGATATTACAATACGTCGGATCCTAACAAAGAACCTTATGCATGGACGTCATCCCGCCGCCATCTTGGAAGGTAAAACGATGACAAAATCAATGGAAAAAGCACAAACAAAGGAAGGGCAACCCTGTTCCGACCTCTAACCGAGGGCGGGCGCCCTACTCAAATCTCGTCATATGCAGATGGTTTATGTTCGTTCGTGTCTTTTTCTTCCTATTAATATTAATATTGTTGAATGATGGGTAACCAATTAATATATAAAACTAAAGTTTGCACATTCCTCGTTACAGGAAAGAAACTATCTAATATGTTTGTTTGTGTGTTCATTCGTTCGTTCGTTCGTTTTTATTTGTCTGGTTTTTTTTAACCGTCAATAGGGCAAAACAGCTTGGCGAAACAATGATAAATAAAAACAATTAAAAGAGTGTATTTACACGTTTGTTAAAATGAATTAAAATGATTTAATCATTAAAAATTGGAAGAATTTATCATTATCTTACATCTCTTTGTGGAAGTCATCCATAAGAACGTGTTATGTTACATGAGGTAATACAAAATACCCGACACCACAAATCGTGAAAATGTGCACGTGGAGACTAGTACATGTACACAAATATTGACTGCTTCGAGTGCTATGGTTAAAACTACGGCGCCCGAGGTGATCGTCTGCATGGTCTATTTACCCGAGGCGAAATCGAGGTCCAGGGATCACCTAGTGAGACGTAGGTTTAACCACAACACGAGTATAATAAGGTTTGCTTTACACAACACCTCATTCGATACGCAAACATAGACGTCTAGCCACCAATCAGTTGCCGTTGCTACGGGTATAGTACACTGGTAGGTGTACAGTTGTGTATAGTGCCTTGGTTGCTACAGGTCTAGTGCGTCCCGCTAGCGCGGTTTCCAAAGTAAATACAAGACATCATAATAAGATACACTAAACTAAACCCCAAGGCAAAAAGAATTGTGTGATACAAAATATAGATAAATACATGCATAATACAAAAATGTACATGTAAATAACAGTGTAGTACCGACAAATGTTGTTGAAAGTGCCATGGTTCAGTAAAAATTACAAAACTTTCAGCTACGTGTATTTGGCACGTTGCACATTTCGTATACATGTATTAAGCTAAACGTAAATAAATGCCTCGCCAACTAAAGTCTTAACCCGCACCATAAACATGTCTGTTTCCTTATGTCGTTGATTTATAAACGCCAAGTTTTTGGAAAGTTGTTATTCTACTAATCTCCACAAATTATGAGTCGACTACATCATCTTCGTTGCTGTTGAAAAAGCTGTTACATGCAAATAAATGTAAATTCTTATTTCTTGTTTCGTGAAAGACTAGTATTAAAAGTGTGATTAAAAGGTTGATAGTCCGGCTTCAAGCCAGTGCCCAATGTCCCACTGCTTCTTAAGCACAATAAAGTAGCTAAGCACACCAAAAATTATGCTTACCAGAATAAGCATACATACCGGCCACAGTACCAATTGGTTTGTACAATCTGTGAAAGGTATCCTGCTTATTTTGGCTTAGCAAAATTGTTTTAATTATTTCTTTCTCAAAGCTTAGATAATAGACAGTGATTTTGAATGATAGGTGAACTATGCCAGCCTGCAATATGATATAGAGTGGTGAATACATATACACAGTCAAAGCTGTGTGCATAGTTGTTCCACCATACAAAACAATAAGCAGCTCTGTGAAATCAGGCGCTGGTGGCATTTAATTGAGTCATAAATAAACTCTAATGAACGGATACAACGCTGCGAATCCGTAAATTATATAAACCTTTTAGCCGTGTTTAAGCAGATCGTTATACACATTGTTTGTATTCTGTGTTCTCACAGCTTTAGGTGCAAAGCAGTAAAATACCAAACAATTAAAAAACTTATCCACAATGGTATACAAGATACATGTAACTATTTCTCGTTAGTGGTCGGGACAAACCGTACACATTATAGTTATTCACTATTTTAAATTGGAATAAATAATTGAGTTTGCCCAGTCAGAGCCGTAAAGTGGGAAAGTTGCGACATACAGGGACCAGTTTTCTTCTGTCCCGTGGTTGCTGGACGCCATTTTCGGTCCAAATGCAGCACAACCCATTGGGCAGACTAGTCTGGCCCCCCTGTATTCACCCATGCGTTTTGGAGACACAAAATGGCTTGTAATCGTAAGTTAAGCCGTGTCCGAAACGGCGACTTCGGCTACAGCTACGGCTAGATCGCGCACGTCTGCCTATTCTACAACACTGGCAGACGCGCTGATCTAGCTGTAGCTGTAGCCGAAGTCGCCGTTTCGGACACGGCTTCAGCTCTGTTCCAAGATGTCTCATGTACTTCATACGTGAGCGTTGACGGTAGACAGAAAAATCCTGTAGTTGTTTAAGTTTTATTAAAATGTCAGGATTTCATGTATTTAACATAATTATGTCAGTAGTTTGTTATTGTTAACACTGTTTACTTATTCAAACTTATTTTGCACAGTATTCGTGTGGTTTTCTGTTTACAGTGGTTTGCTGTCCTGCTAGCTAGTCCAAGAATAAATGTACATGCACACATAAACCACTACCTGCACAGATGGTTCAAAAAATAAATACTCGTGGAAAATGACTTAGTAGACCAGCAATAAGGCTGGCGGATAAGTGAAACAACAATGACAACTATTGTTGTCTTATATGGCTAGCCACCGAGTGTCAAGCATGCCCTCTGTGTCTAATAAATATCTGAAGGCACAATGAAAATGCTTTGACCGACCAAGGTGTATAACTTATTCACGTAAAAGGTCACATTTAAAAAAAATGTAAACTTGTTAACACTAACGTTCTGCCTTAATGAACTGCCTTTCGATGAGTGGGGTTCAAAAACAAAATATATTTATGTCAAATCAAATAAACCACACGTGCAGGTTGTTTTCAGTCAACTGCAGAACGCCAACCATATACAAGACCATTCTACTGTGTTAAGAATTATATAATCTATGTGTTCATAGTTCAAGTGTTTAAAACCACCCAAGTGTAAATAAGGGTTTATTAAAAGTTAATATGTAAGTATTCTAATGTATTTAGTAACATTTATAGATATATGCTCAGTATTGAACTTCATCCAAAGAATTAGTTCCTTTTCTTTTTTACATAAATTAAACATGTTGATAAAATGCAGTAATTATATTGTGATAAAACATTTCGTGTGTTGTTTACAAGAATAAGATGTTTTAAAATGTTAATAAAATAGTTTCAAACTCAAAACAAAAATCTTATTCCAAAGAAATCCCCACCTAGCAAGCGTCGTTTCAAGGGTATTCGATCAAAACACTAATAATTAAAACAATAACAAACAAAGAAAAACTACAAAATTTAAACAAAACAATATATTTTCTTAAATAGTTTTCTAAACTTCAGAGATTCAAATTAATACCGCACACCACAAAAGTTTTGATTCCAAAGTTATATAATAAAACTAGAGAGGGGAAATCTAATTACACACACACCGCACTGTCCCACCGTGGGCACAAATCTCCCCCTACAAAATGTTGGCTGTGTGACCTGGTGCATGACCTGTGTTACATGATGGGCGAAACCATTTTCTCAAGGGCAAAAAAGTGCTTCTTACCGTGCCTAGCCACATGTTTTTGTACGCCCTCTAGTTCTACTATATAACTCTGTGATTTGATTGCAATGTATGATGTACTCAAACCTCCTTCAAGTGTCGTGTGTTTTCAGATATTTTGAGATTTAGATTCCCACAAGAATTGTCCTAAGAAGCAAAAGGGTGCACATAAATGTTCAAATACACACCAGACTTAGAAAGTGTCTAAATAGACGTTATGCATTGACGTCATCAAGCCGCATCCTAAGGTAAACTGATGATGAAACAATGGAAATGCAGGTTTGTATGCGCGGTGTACAGGATTGGCTAATGACCGAGCTTCTTTTGACCTCTAGGCGAGGGCGCCCTACTCAAATGGCGTCATGTGCATGAGGTCTATTGGCAGCTGTGGTTTGTTGCTGATGGTGTTATTTTTGGAATCCCGGGCAGTGTCCAAATTATTGGCTGTTGTGTATGGCTATGACTGTTGCTAAGGATGATGCTGCAGACATCCTGTATTTCAACACATGATGACGCAGCGATCAAGCCAGAAACATAGCCCAAGCCACCATTTGGACACGGCCCTATGGCGATCAAGCCATAGCCAATGCCAAAGCAGCAGCCGCTAAAGTCTTCTGAAAAGAACTTTTGCAAATACTTTATCTTGCTTTGTTCTGTTTACTTCACAAAGATAAAGAGTGACACAGAATACTGCTATGCGGTATAAATACTATTGTTAGTTCAGGTCCTTGAATTCAAATTAACTAGCACTTTGACAACACAACACAACACAGACAAAGCAGTACACGCATGTGTGCTGTGCTGTCATCATTTGGACTTCGAGAAAGACTCTGTTACGAACAAAACATCAGGCCTGCAATTCCTTTTTTTGCATTTGTAGGTCAGTTTGGTTGGCAACAGCTAATTCTAATTTCACACTGATAAACTAGTAATACTAGTCAGCTGTACATTTAGTTAACTACACACACAAATATTGCATCCTTGATCACACTTTAAACTGAAGGCAGTCGAAAGATGACCAGTTATTGTGATTATTGTTTACACAATTAGTACAGAGGCATATATAAATAAACAGAAAGTTAACGCAACACTAACAGTAATCACACAACAGTGACCTCGCGAGAAGCAAGTTCAAGTCAAACAAAATTTTAACTTCTTCTGTGAAACATGGTTTATCATTTCCCACTGAATGAAATTAAAAATTCAAATCAATTGAAAATGCTTTAAAAAAACTTTAAACCCCCAAAACTCTCCCAAACCTATACCAAAAAGGTAGAGAATGGCATGCTTATTTGTTAAAAAGCATAAGAAATGTAAGATGTTCTACTGTACCACAGCATACATCCTGCACGCTATTTGGCAATGCTGCAAAACACACAAAACAGGGAACTGGCAATCTGGGAAGTTCAATAGCTTTCTGGTTCATACCTGTCAGTCAATTCAAACATCTCTTTCAGTTGCTGTCCTGATGAAATAAAATAGAAACAAGGAAATAAGGAAACAAAGAAATGAGAAAAGAATCAGATGTCAAAGGATAACTGGTGGGTTTCAGTTTGAACATTGTTGACAAAAAGAACAAAAACATTATCGACTTAGGCTTAAATGGACACATTGACTTGGATTGGGCCCTTTAGGCTATAAAAAGGGTTTGTTATGAAATGAGTATAGCTGGAAGAATGTTTTAAACATAGAACATCATGATTTACACACACATGCCTAAAATTTTAGTTTTTCTTTGACTTCAAGAACTAACTAGGTCCGCCACTTTGTTGAGTCGAAAATTTGCTTCTACAAAATGGCGGACTGTGTTAGGTTACAAAGTAAAAGGAAAACCACACATTTTTGAGGCATATTTGTGTGGATCATTATAGTCTACTTTTAAAACATCTTTCCAATCATACTCATTTCATACAGAACGTTTTCAGAATCATTTTAAGCCCAAAATCGCCCAATCCAAGGCAATGTGTCCGAGGAGAACACCCACTGCAACCCCCTTCCACCCTTCGCAAAAAATTTCTACTATCTTTCAAACCTGCATTCCTGTGGGCACATGTTTCTTGTTGCCATTATTCTTACTTAACGCCCTCCAATAGACTTTGTACACAAAGATTTTGTGGAACGCTCTAGATTGCACACACTCTCTACATCTTCACTACACAAAGAAAACTAGAGTGGTCAGTTTTGGTCACCCTTTATAATAATCATTTTGGTTTGACAAAGACAAATTTACTGGAGTGAGACTTGAACCAATGACCTCCGGATTACAAATCAGCGCTCTACCAACTGAGCCATCCAGCCCTATGTTGGCAGTCTCCCTATTAGTCAATATCTTTGTTCGGAGTGCCAGTCAGAAGCCATACAACTGTTAGCTGCCATATAGCCAGGGATCACACCCAAGTTTGTGATACAACCTGGGAAGCCACAGCCAGGGGATCCCCTTAATGGAATGCGACTTAATGGAATGCGATTTTGTCGATGAAATGAAAGACAATGCAATGAAACTCTGCTACCCATTAAACATACTCACCCCATTGTTAATCTTCCCAATCTGTCTGGTCATGAATACTGAAAGGCGAGGGGTTAAAAGTCAAATAAAAGAATCATTCGCAATAGCATGACCAGTTGGGTTAGAGCAAAATAAAAGCATGATAACTAGATAAGTTTTAAAATGCCTCAAGAAATAACTGATACGTGCATTATCCCATGTAATATGATGAGAACAATGATTTGAAATTTAAAAGCCAAATATCCTGCACATGGCATAATACATGTGTGTGTAGCATAGGGAAATGAAGGTAATTTCCAAGAAAATAAAATAGGGTTAGGGTTAGGGTTAGGGTTAGCTTACTGATTATAACATGGATACTAAAAGCAATGGTTCAGAAAAATATTTGAAATACTGTCAAAGCCTAGAGAACAGCACTTGACGAGATCCAAAATCAATGTGGACTATTTCAATTGATGCAATAGCCCATAAGCATGTCCCAATGCACATAGTCTGCCTGCAAAGCATTTTTGTGAAATCCAAGTCGAGCAAACCAGCAACCATGACAGAATGCTGGTTATATGCGGTATCCAGCTAATAAACCTGGCATAATTGCATGTAAACTACAGCATGGCATCCATATTGGCAGGTTGATACATTTTTTTAACTTTACTAAGTTTCCCAAGATGCATTGCAGTATGTTTTAAGAAGGCACTTGTGAAAACAGCCTACTGAAACATGCAGCTACTGAATGTGCACAGAATCCCTAACAAATCAGCCGTTATTCACCCATGATCCAATGTGATCAACAAATGTGATGACAATTTCACATGATGCTTATTTCTAAGATTGTGTGCATGTTCGTATAGGTATTTTGATTTGATTGTTTGGTTCTATGGGGAATTTTTTTGCAAACTGAAATAAGGAATCAGCTGGTTGGAGTAAATATTTTCTCATGCATAGCAGGCAGATGTTCAGACTGAAAGGTTGGGTCATAGATTGGATTTGGTCAACATAATGCTGATTTACTGGCAAAGGTATCAAGAAAGTTTCAGCTGAAAACAACTCGCTGAGAAAACAGAAAAAACTGTCTCGGTATTTTCACAATGATGTTGAATCAATCAACGTGTAGAGAGGTGACAGCGGGTACCAACCGCATCTCTGAATGAATTGTTATCAGATTCAACTATTTTTATTGATTTCTAATCTACTTGGGCATTTGAGACAAAACAATTCTACAGGATGCTTACTACCATCACCATCTTTATTGATAATTGGGTATAGCAGCATTTTCTTGATTTAAACCAATCATCAACCCTACCTTTAATTACTTGTCATAAGTGATAAGAAAGATAGTTTGAAAAAATGAAAGTGTGATCTTTAAGACTGTAGAAGAAATCTTACCCAGCACTCGTGTCACTATTTATATTTGTGTTGTCGGACAAAATGGGCTGGTAACCATTAGTGCAGGCACACTTCTTGATGTCTCTATACACAAGCCTGATTAAAAACTGTTTGATTAAAAAAGGAAAATAAATCATTATTATTGGTTTATTGCACCCCACTCTCTGCAGTCAAATGCTGAAATGCACAGGGCTTCAAACAATATATAAGGCACTACGGAAAGGAACAATAAAAACATCAAGTAATAAACCACCAGGGAAACTGACTCGGTAAAATCTAAATGATTTGGGGGTTGAACAAAGAAAGATTGACTAATGCGGGATTTGAACCTGTAACCTCCAGATTAATGTGCCAGTGCTCTACCAACTGAGCTATTCAATATCTGTGTTCAG
>CM021546.1:8640481-8652006 GCA_010994315.2 Pisaster ochraceus | reverse complement strand
TTTTTTTTTTTTTTTTTTCCAGTTTGTTTTGCTTGACAGCTTAATGTACAACCCCCATTGCACAAGCACCATCATTATCATACACCGCAATGCATTTTGGTAAACCAAGTGCAGACCTTTCTTTTGTTTATTTACATTGACCACCATTTTGTATGAAAGGCATTGAATAACAAAACAGTAAGGCTTTGCAAACATTTGTCCTTTGTAGTAAAACATTTCAAATTTTAATGAAGTTTAAGTTTTGGGGGTTTTTTTGTAGTAATTTTTATTTATCAGTAATATGGATATTAATTTGACAGCATTGTTTGTCAAATTTTAACTGCAGGATTCGTAGCTGTGACAATGCAAAAGAAAGGTCTATACTTAAAATTCTAATCAAGCTGCCGAGAACGGCGCCATGTTGTATTTTTCATTAAAACTCGGCCAGGTTGTGTAGTCGTGTGTCATTGCTTCAGAATCAGCATGTAATGATGGTTGCTTGGGGTCGGGTTTCACCCAGACTGCTTTGCGCGCCGACCATGCGTATTGGACCGTGGGATATTGGGTTCTAGTGAATGGTTAGTTTCAAACGAGGTTTAAAAAACCTTATTGGGGGGGGGGGGGTACTCTTCACAAAGGTTTCATAAAGTGCCTTCATTGTCTTCCATTAAATGGATCACCAAAGGCTTCAGTCGTTTCATTCATTATTTAATTCTTGCAGTCCGAAAAGTTTTGGTCAGTACTACACCGTACACACATACATGTATAAGACTTTTAAGATTTTAAAATGTTGATACTTATTTTTTCATCTGTTATTTTGATGGGGTATGGAGCAGAGTCGTCGAGTGGGTGTACAATCTGAATTAACAAATAAAAAAATAAAAGTACTTATTATGACTGTTTTATACTAAGTTATTTTTCCTATTGTGTTTATTTTGATATGATGGTTTGATTGTGTAATTGTTTTTGAATTAAAAGAATGTCTACACTTGAAACAAAGACTCGTATTATGTTAATTCACCTGTGTATGTCATAACATTTATTTTCGATGCAGCCTTTATTCTAGCGTGTATTATTACATGACAGTTGTTGAAAGTACATCATAATTTAATGATCAAAGACAGATTTATGAAATTGTTTGAAACTAGAAAACGTTATCATTCTATACTTGAAACCAACGCCTATTATCTTTAGTATTTCTGTTTTAAATACCACGGTGTGTAAGGAATCATTCCAAAACCCTAACTGTTTACGATTATTTGACCGAACTAAGCTGACCACTTTCGGATAAGTTGTCAATATCATCATGGTGATTTGTATTGTGCCATCACACTTACTTTACTTTGTAAGTATAAATCTCTCGTAAAATGGAGCCCATAGGACCTAATTTCATAGAGCTGCTTAAGCACTAAATATTGCTTAACAAATTTCTTCTTAGCAGAAATGAGCAGGATACCAGTCACAGATTGTACACGTGACAAGGTAGTTTGGCTGGTAACCATATTCTGGTAAGCATAATCCGTTGTGCTTAGCAGCTCTATAAATTGGGCCCAGGTCAAATTGATAAGCCTTGCACCGTTCTCATCCGGGTTAATTTTAACCCGGGTAATTTGTTGGAAGTAGGGCGCAGTTGTACCTCCCCACCCACCCCTGTTAGTAAAACACCACATATTTCAATTTTTCAACAGTTACCAACAATCAACATATCATTCCTGACATCAAGAATAGCTAGAGGTTATTATATATTCTATTCATAGCAAAAAAACGGTATTTTGAAAGCTAACAGAAAAACACCGGTTGTCTGCACTGAGACTAGTCTGGTACCTGAGTGAATCCGCTATGAAGTCAATTTGGATTTTGGGAATAAGACTTCAGATAAAACACTCGTCAATAAATTAACTGGTTACAAATTAAAAGGCGGCTATTACTAAAGCTGTCATGAGTTTTGTTTTTTATTTGGGTTTGTTTTGTTTTGGGGTGGGGTTTTTGGGGAGGTGCGGGGGTTGGGGTCTATCACGGTTGTTTGAATAGCCGATGCAAACGTTTAAAAAAATTGTAAGTCATAAACTAACTCGATCAACCTAAAATGCATCTTATAGAAGATCTTTAGTCTGGATCCCATTTTTCTTCCACTTCCATGGATGATAAAAAGGAATCTTTGTTCACAAAGGCCTATTAAAATGCAGGCCTGTTATTAATTAAACATAGCATTTAGACTGAGAAATAGTATTTGTTGAAAATTGGAGCACTACATTCTCAACCAGTTTCGCACCATTCATATTACGGTTTTGCCCCCAAATTGATGCATGCAAAGACCCCTTTAACAGTCACGTGACTATGCACCCATACCGCTTGCAGATGAGAGCAGGCCTTGCTTGAACCACGGAAATAAATTCTACAAATCACGACATGCGGGTCATCAAGATAGAGCTGTTAACAATACATGTGTCATCGTGGGAAAATGTACAAACAACAGCACCAATCTGTAATTCAACCGCAAGATAATACTCATCTGTCAGAATTAACGAGATAGAGCATAACAAATAGTCCACCTCAACATCAATATTGCATCACGGCCGAGCTAGCATGGCTAGACAGCTATGAATGCGCCATTAAAAATAATACATGAACATATCGGAGGCTAGACCTGAGTGTTGTTTCCTAGTTCAAAAGCAGCTGCTGGTGATACGGGTATACTATTGTTGTTTCTGAAGAATGTAGGAGCAGTGTGGAGTGACCTTGCAGTTGAAAACCAACACGTATTTTCTATTTTTGCAGAGCTCGCTCCATTAAAAGGTAATAGTATAATTTCTTATCGTTGCCTATAATCTATAACGTCCAATTTATTTCATATTATTTATGCATTGACTTATGATGATGCTGTTTAACATTTGCCCGTGGTGAACTGCTGGACTATGGCCTGATGAAAAACCAGTTTATTTCAGATAATATTTCTATGCTCAATTATATGATGCGGTTTGCTAGGACAGAACATGTAATAGCCAAGCATTGGGACACCGTTCCATTACTGTTCACTCGTACATGAAATTCAATACAAGAACGTGCCGATCTTTTTCATATTCATAATGCTGAGTGTATTGTATAATAGTACAGATCACAGATGATGGTTTCACTTGTGTTTTCATTAAAGGGGTAGCACAATTGTCCTGGAAACAAAAATCATTTCCGTCTCCTTGGTTGTCAATTATACACCGTAAAACCAACCTTTAATAAATCCATTCAGAAGTGGTTCGTTGTAACAAAAACGCTTGATATATTTGTATTTTTAAAGGCTTTTGTGCACATTGTTAGGCATGTGCTTTTGTTTGCAGCAGTTGTAATGTGTGGTCTTCAGACTGAACTATTTCTCTGGAGGTAATTCTGGTATGAAATGTGTAATCATTATGACTGAAACTATAACAAAATCACTATTCACACAATAACCACCATTTTGCTTGTGAGACTTTTTGTCAAATTCTTTTCTGGGTCCAATATCATGAAGCTTCTGAGCAGAAAAACCTGCTAAGCAAAACAGGTGACCAGCCAACTGATCATGTAAATAATACTATGATTAATTCCTATTGTTAAATTTTGCTGAACAAACAGTTTTGTCAAGCAATATTTTCCCCCGTGACTTTAGGAGAGAGAGAGAATATTTTTACTAACAATGCAAACCTGTATAATCTCATTAATTATCTTTCCCTATATTGACCTTTGACTCCTCGACATCATCTTCCCTATAACGTGATGAAAGCTCAATGATTAACAGGCAGCTCCAAAACTAGGGTAACAGGGAAACGAGGGGATGCACCATTTTTCTAAATAGGGGTAACTTCTGAGGCATTAAAACTGTAGTTTCCGTTGCATTTTAAACAAGCCCATTTTCAGTGCTCCTGTTATATTAGCCTTTGCAATGTTTACTGTTTTAACAAGATAAACTGACGTGAGTGTAAAACCAAACATTGTTTGAGTGTAAGTTTAAAGATAGTAGTAACATTGAAATTATCACATTAAATCTTACAAAATATAACTTTTACTAAAATATACTGAATATATCAGTTGGAGGAAACCAGCTAAGCCAGATCTGAATGTACATGAAATTCCTCACAAAACACTAACGGTTTTCATCATTTTTTATAAAAGTGACCACCAAATTTGACGAAATGTGCAAAGGTTATTTTTTTATGTGTATGTAGAGATGTGATTGCTCTGCTCTACCGTATTCTTCCCTTTCCAATCTCCATTGAAAGGATAAGAGCAACAAACACAATTGCCCTTTTTGCATCTCGATTGCATGTCAGCTATGACAATAATTGAGCAGCTTAATAACGGACATTTCCGTGACGAGTTGTGAAATTGTAAATGAGCAGTTTAAAGAGAAAACGGCGAGAAGTTGCAATAATCACTGCGGGCAAACGGGCAGCGATAAGAACACCGGACTCAAGCTCTGATTAGCGGGGTGTGGGTTCGAGTCCCGGTCGCAACACCGTGTCCTTAAGCAGGCACTTCACAAATTGGCGTTACAAAACCCTCTCCTCTTTACTTTATATAAAGTGCACTGTGTTCTACTTTCATTACACAACACAAGGAAGGACACAACATCGATTGATGTAGCCTAGCAATCGAAATGAGCAGTGGTTTGGGTTTTGTTTTTGTTTGCTTTGTTTGTTTTGGGGTGGGGTTTTTTGTGTCCTTTTTTTTTGGGGGGGGGGGGTTGACAGTGTTCCAGACAAAAATTGTCTTGAACATGTGTATTGGTTTGAGCTTTATAATCAGAAAAATAGAATTAGCTATTGCAAGCTGTTTATCAACCAAAAGGACCTGTAATGCAAACAAAATGTCTTGACGTTTCAACCGAATGAAATATTAAAACAGGTATGCTGGTGTAACAGAACAAGTTCAAGCCTTCCCTCTAGCCTCCCCTTTTGTTTTGTTCATTGTTCATCCATTGTTCATCCCACCATGTATTTTCTGGCTGTCTCTACCCCTCCCCCACCCTCTCCCTCTCTCCATTTCTTTCCACTTGACTACTTTTCTGCTTTTACGTGTTTTATGAGAGCAAGGTCAAGTGTTAGTACTTTTTGTATATACCAGCATAATGTATGGATGTAAATTGGGATAGCCTTTTATCAATGCATTCGTGGCTAGACAAAGATGTGTGCCCGCGAAGCGTAGGGAATGGGAGACCGATCACTCTTGGGAACGAGGTTAGCTGGGATGGGCCGGTGCTTGTTCAGGATTTCGTGATGCATGATGGGACAAAATGTTCTTCTTATTTGTGAAATGTGCATAATCACACCATGAACCCACGATATGATCATGCATGAAAGGGTCAGAGGATAATGTAAACAATGGATTATTTGACCAAATCTATAAACAGAATGTTGCTATCGAGCTCTATATAGTACAAGGCACAGAATGACAATAATATTTTGCAATGGATTTACACAATAGATTATTATTATTAATTGTTGATTCTTTCGTGAACAGGAAGAGGTGACCGTTCCGGTAGTATTTGTTAAGATGGGGTGGCTGAATCTCGTTCCCAGGGGTGATCGATCTCGCGGCGCCATTTTTTCCCAGCATGCCTTGCTCGCTCATAACCCCTTATAAATGGGCCAGAATCGGGTACATATTTTTAACAAGGCCTGTGGCCGATCTACTCAACGCGCGTGCTCAAGTATGGTAACGCGAAAAAGAGGTACCAGAAGTCAAAGAGCAACTGGTCACCTTTCATTCTTCTTTGATTTTGTCATATGTCTAACTGTATGTAGTTTAGGGTGACCATGTAAAAACATGATTCATTTGAAATGGAATCGCGTCAAAATACTTGCATTCTTGGGTGCGTTTTCACTTGACTAATCACTGGTCAGTGACCGGAACAGTTATTGGTTACAGCCGCGAAACGGTTGAGTAATTTGTGTGAACGACATATGCGTTCGCCCTGTTCGTCCTCTTTTTAATTGTGCCAATTTTGTCGAATTAATGTTGGGAAGACGACAACATATCGCAATCTAACCATTGTGTGATAGCAAGACAATAGAACTTTCCCATGAGTATGTAAGTTGCACAGTGCGCGTGCGCAATCACACTACTGGTAGCTAGGCACAAATGAGGAAACACCACGCCCTTTTGTATGGGGCTGACGGTGGCGGACGCATACGCGTTTGTGTGTCTGTCTAGTGAACAACTCAATGGCGTTTGCCAACCAATAGTGTTTGTACGCATGCGTGAAGATAATTAGCATATTTCATTGAATGGCTAATTGTTGCCCGCTGTATGTGATGGGGTCCATGGGTTTGTACAACCCTCGTGGGCAACTGTCACTCGCTCAGCGCATGATGATTCGGTGGTCAAGCCGTAGTCGTACGGTAGCCGAAGCCGTCAATCCAAACACGGCCTTATCAACAAGTCGCTGGAAGTGCACCCTACCGTCACTCCAATGATACCCTTTATTGAGAAACAGCATTACGTTAATATTCATCGCCTTAGTCAGGTAACTGTAACCGTATCCAGTGAATTACTTATTATGGGCGATGTCTTGTTTTTCTGTATACAGGTGAAATACACAATGTACGAGCTGAGCCGAGAGTACGTCGTTTTACTCATCGTTGTTTCATTTACTCTATGGTCCGCCCTCTACGGTGCGTTGTGTTACTACCTGACGACACGGTCTTATGAATGGAACTGTAGGATTGTGACGCTCGTTCATGCCCTAGTAGTAATCACTATGTCGTCTACGTTTGGTATCCTGTACAATCCATGGCCTTTTACGCATCCAGGTATGTACCAAACTACGTGCGGCAAATGATATGTTTTACCTTGTACTGCCAGCCCTTACTGCAGTAGGTGGGGCCATAGTTTGGTTTTGTCAACGTAATGCTGATTTATAAGCAAACCAGACAGAAATACACAATAAAAGTCACCGTGAAAGTTTCAGTTGAATATAGTGTCTATACTTGCTTAGAAAACAGCATACAAGCTATCACGGTATTTTCAAAAGAACGTCGAATCCATCCACGTTTAGTGATGTGACAGGGGTACCAACCGCATCATTGTCCGCAGCTTTTGCGAACGGACACCAATTCTCAGAAATCTGAGAAACGACTCACGCATAAACCACTTCTCAAATTCAACAGTTTTTCGGTGGAAAGTTTGCCAAACCAAATCACTTAGAAGGGAATCCTTTCTCCAAATAGTTTATACTGTCAACAGCTGCACTGCTTCTCACTATTAAGTTTTTATTGTCAATAATTTTTGGAGTCTTTACCAATCTATTGACCCTACTGATCAACGTTCTTTGCTGAAAACACAATTGTGTCAGTACTTTTACAAGTCTTGCTTCTATTTGAAGATATGTACACTGTCGTTAAAGAGGAAGGAATGACCAGCTTAATTGTGTGATGTATACTCATTTTGCAACAGATTAATCATCATGCAAGTGGGGGAAAAACTACTATCTAACCTACTACGTTAAAGTGGTGTAAACTGCCCTTGTACTCGATATCATTCCAGTGCTAAATTAGCCAACATCTCATTCTGAGAAAAATGTGTCTCTACATTAATTAGTACGGTGATGTTTTGGTTCATTCCTGACTTTGAGCAATATGTAATGAAAACAGCCTTGAATGTGACATTTTGACTGAAGAAAAATTCCTCTATTGAATGTGAAGATCCAATGACGTCATGTTTCAAATGTCGCTCTGAAAAAAAACCAGTTATGAACCAAACAAAACATTTTCTCAGAATGATGTCATCAGATATTGTGGAACCTTTAGAAATCCGAGAGACGATTCATGCATAAATCGTTTCTCAGAATTAAATGTTGTTTTGGGGGAAATTATTCAAACCGTTACTTCGAAGGGGGCCTTTTTTCAAAATAGTTCAACAGCTGCAGTGCTTCATTACTAAGTAAATTTGTGTTGCCATTATTGTTTGTATTTAGCACTTTTTGTATTTACCAATCTATGACCCTACCGATTAAAATGTGTGTTTTGTTTGTTTGTTTTTTCTTTTCGTAACCCAAGGTGGTAAATCTAACATCCCTGAAGTTATCACAATGGTGGTATGTCTGGGCTACTTCATGTACGACTTGTGCTGGTGTGTCTGGTTCTACGACAGCTCAACAGCGGTTATGTTAGCCCATCATTTAGTCTCGATCATCGGCATAGCAGCCTCTCTAATATCAGGCTACTCCGGGACCGAGATTGGGACCTGTATATTCCTAGGCGAACTATCCAACCCCATGCTTCAGCTGCGTTACTTCATGAGGCAGTCCGGTATTAAAGATGGGATCCTCTACGAGATGAATGACCTTGCATTTTTTATGACGTTCATCGTTTGCAGAGCCGGGATTGGCTCTTATCTGGTCTTCTGTCACGTGATGCACCCGCTACCGCATGTGTTTTTTAAGATAGGCGGAGTGGCGTTGTACGTCGTCAGCTTGATCTTTATAGCGCAAATGTTGACCTTTGTTTTTCACAAATTTTCTTTTCGATCATCGCATGACGTTAAAAATGCCAATAAAAAGGACAATTAATAAATTGTTTCGTCAATTAATATTAAAATAAATTATTTCACACGTCATGAGACTTTTTCGAGAACTATTCTAAACTTCAACATTCCGATTTTCTCATTTGACTTGCATGTTTCTATTTGATGATTATAGTGCTAATTTATTCGAAGTGCTTTCAAAGTTTATTGTAACATTTTTAATATGCAAAACCGTTAAACAATCGGGTTGTAAATGAAGGGTGAAAATAAGTTTGTATACTATTGTTAAATCATTCATTTAAAAAATTTTAAACGATTGGACAGTAAAAGAAAAACGTAAAGTGCGATAGCAAATTTTATGTTCACAAAGGTGTACCGATTTCGAAAAGCGTTTTCAACAAATATTTTGGCTCGAATTCAAATTAGGTCATAGGCTACAGTGCTTTTAAGCATTTTGATGCCTTATTGACGTCAATTTTATGTGAAATTCACGTTATTCGGGGTAAGGTTGCGACATTAAGAGTGTTTGCTCAAAGTAATGAGAGAGGGATGACGTCATCGTTTGCACCTCTAGGCCACGTCACTTTGATTCTTTAAAATGAATTTACATCTGAAATGGTGTACAAAAACTCTCCATATTATGTTAATGAGCTTGACAGTGAAGACCTCTCTGGGAAGTGCAGCTTATCTCTGTGCGTGAAAATTATATTCAAGGTCAATTGGTACTAACTTTCATCTTTAAACAAAAAGTAACTCTTAAATAATAATAACGTGAGGTAATAATGGTTGTAAACGTGGGCCCGTGATGTTCGGGGTTTTTGTTTCATATGAAGGGGATAGTTTGGAATCAAGACGCGTGGAGAGACGGCAAATGATTTGCTACAGTTGCAGTCTAGAGTAAAAACTATAGGGGGAATGGCAGTCACGCAATATCACAGCAATTCATTCAAAGATTAACTATTGCTGGAAAAGTATTTGTTAACAAACTAATACAACACACACTGCATGCCTACCAACGGCATAAATAAATCACGGCCCTATAGCGCCTGCCCCAATGGTGTCCTTGGCCTAGTGGGCCCTGTCTTGAAATTATGTAAATTGCACATTGCGGACTAACACTACTGCTGGACAAAATGAGAGGAAATCCCGCCTTTTTGTATGGTACTGATAGTCGCTTGACGCTTGCGCGTTTGTGCGTCTGCCTAGTGCACAACTCTATGCGTGAACCTAGTTAGCCATGGGACGGGCTAATTATGTAATTATGCCCTTCCCTGAAATATGTAAATTTCACGCTTGACCAATAACACTACAGAAAGGCAAACGGGAAGGATTGTCGAGCCTTTGTGTATGGGGCTGATGGTGGTGTGACACATGTGCAGTTATAAGTGCCTAGCGCACAAATGTAATGCATTGAGAAACCGAGCGTGTGTGTGTGTGTGTGAACGTAATTAGCACAATTTCTTGGGAAAGGCTAATTGGACCGGAGCGCCCTACTAAATATTCATAATATCCCAGCACTGACCCCCCCCCCCAATTACACTACGGCACACATAGCGACTGTCTGTCACGCCCGCCAATTTTTGTGTCAAATTACGAGTTTGAAATAAGATGGTAAGCGTGTAAACGCCGTGTCGCTTAAAATGGACATTATATATGAATATTAAACGTTTATAAGTGCAATGGTGAGAATAAAATGGAATGTTCCATTCAACGCGGCTTTGCCGCGTTGAATGGAACAGTCCAGCTTTCAACGAATATATTCAGGATTTTCTCAAGGCCTCATCGAGCCTTCATTTTTTCTGGATAGAAATAAAACAATCACCAAAGGAAAAAAGATATGGTCCACAAATTGGATCCAAACCTGTTGTTTTGTCTGTCTTGTCTAGTTCAGAGTCTGTCACTTGAATTTATAACATCTAAGAGATTTCGGGTCTAAAATAAGGGGTCCCAGACTCGCAAGCCATTTTTAAGACTTTTTACGTTTATGCAATTTCCCAAGAGCTGTTCAGATTTGAAACAGGCTACCAGAGGCTGCAGTCACTGCGACCAATCTGAAAGGGCAGAGAGACGCTCTGCTAGCCATAAGAGGGATGGAGCTTTAAATCTCCACAAATCTTGACAGCACAAGCACAGAGCACACATGGAATTGCAACCCACTCATTCCAGGACAGCAAGCAGTAATGCTTGTAGGAGAGTAAACACAATGCCGGATGCAAGATTCAAGCTTTGCATTGATCATAACATCTACTTCCCAGAAGATACTGATAAACCAACATAATTGTCGTCTGATTTACAAGGGCTGGGTCGTTGTTAGGGCATTTTAAACATTGTATTTTGCTAAAAATATTTTTTTGGAAAACGGAAAACAGCAAATCAAGAAAGATCGGGCGGAAGATTAATCGGCCAGAAGGCGAGGGGAAAAATCCATACAACTATCTCCCCCCCCCCCTTAGAATTTGAGTAAACTGTAATTTCGCAGACTCACTAAATTTCAAGTAGGTTTAAATAAATCAAACTAGTTTTGAAATTTATAGCTGCTGCCCGCTCTGAAAAAGAAAATAAACTTGCAACGTCATATCTCACCAGTGTGGCTGGCAACACATGCCTTGATCAATATGCAACTTGGTGTCCAGCATTTTTCGTGGCTGGTGTGTAAAGCCAATACCAGTAGCAGCTGAGGATCCTTACAAAATGATTCGTGTCGTGGGAGCTTTGCGTTGTGCATAATGTGTGAGTTTTATGTGGTTCACTTTTTTCTACATTTTTTCTATAAACGACAAAGATCAGTGGAGGACTTTAACATCAGTGAGCTTCGAGATTAGTGGAAATCAAGATTAGTGGGAATCGATATTATTGGGCAAACGCAGTTATTGTGCAGTGCAGATTGTGACCACAGCAAATTCACCTCGCAAATTATTTTACTTGATGGCTAGATGAGGTAGGTAATCGTTTCTTTGGTTCAACAACTGAACTCGTTCCTTTGAAGGGTCAAAGGAAAGACAATAGACCTTTCCATTGTTGATAAACAAACAGCGCTGGTTGGCATGGACCGC
>CM021546.1:8621741-8632658 GCA_010994315.2 Pisaster ochraceus | reverse complement strand
TCTTACGTTCGATTTTTCATCATTATTTACAAATTGTATTAATAATCTGAATACTTAGTCTTTTTTGTCAAATACTCATGAATCTTTTTTTTTAAACAGATTTAAATTTGGTTCAGTAATTTACTTTTATACGGCTGGAAGTAAAACTATCTCCGAAGATCACGTGATTTACCCGAACCACTTTTTTGGTTCGGATAAATCACGTGACCTTCGTTTTTTGAAAAATGCTCAAAAACGGCAAAATTTGATGGTTTCTCTTAGGAACCTTTCTTCTCCATTCCTGGAAGACCTTTGAAGTCATATGTTAGCCTATTTTGTAGCCCAAATAGCCCAACGAAGCCGGTATGCCCCTTTAAGTCGCGCCGCTACTTAACAATCTTTGACCTTAATAATTTTACCAGAGTGCCAAGCGAAAACACCGCAGCGTTCGATTAGCCTCGTTTCGTGGCTACCGCGAGTGTAAAACCCCAGTACGTACGGGAAGCTAATTGAACGCACTCCATGTGAAATGAATGCTAGGTCAAAGGTACATCTTGTAATATCCGATCAGGTTGGTATTAGGCATTATTCATTAGCCTTAAAGTGTGACGTCAGATAATCGGGCTTGACCGGTCGAAGCTCTACATATAAAAGCTAACATTGTGCAAACGGCGCAAGATTTGAATGCATGGTTGCTGCGACGTCAGATGTTCGGTGTAGGAGCGGGGTTACTTTGGTCTTACCCGGGTGCATGACGTCACAATAAAAATCTTTCTTAATGGCCGTTAATCAGACAGACACTTTCAGGAAGTTCGAACCACTTTTTGAGCCTAACAGCGACTTTGTGTATGAGCTTGAAGTATATATTTTTTCGGAAGACGTGTACTTTTGTGTTAACCTGAGCTTGCAGAACAGTTTTACTTGCAGTACGAGTGACCGAGTTGTTCACATTATTACTAATGGTGGTAGTCAGCAACTGACACATCATAAGCTCCGCCCCCCTTCCCAAAGGTTTACCAGACCAGAAAATAACTCTTTGCAGGAAGTTGATAAACACCAGCTGGCAACCATTCAAGTCTCTAATGTAATTCATTCGCTGATAAAAGCTTGAATGACAGCTTCAAATACCCCAACTGCCCCTATGCTAAGGCTAAAGCGCACAAGGCAATGGGAAAACCCCTGAAGGTCACTGACTTGCTCGGTTGTTTTTGCTCGGCCTGGGTGAACCAATAAATCAAGGCCACTCAAACTTTTCAATTTGTTTCTCGAGCGTATAATGAAGGAAGTTAGGAAAAATTAGTTTTTTACAAAATTAATCAGCGAAGTAATTTTTTTAAAAATGTAAAACTTGGCAGTCAGCTATTGTCCCTCTCCTTTAGTTAAGAGTTTAACGTTGCAGTTTTATGACGATTATAATTTGTTGGTAATATTTTAGTTTAATACATGGGCCGTGTCGTCACGATCGGATTCGGCCCAGTATTCGGCCTTAATCGACTCGTACTCGGACTCCTCCACTCAGGATACTGCATACGCAAATAACAAGTAAGCAAAGGTAATAACGTTTTTGGGGTCCTGCAATTATAAGGTTGTGTAATTATGACAAGTTACCACAATATTGGAGTTCTGTGCTTCAACTTTTGAGGAGACCTGATAAATTTTGAACTTAAAAGTTGGTCCTATTTGGCTTGGGAAGTGGAGAAGTGCTTCATGAAAATTGGCAGCAAGTCGGTTTGGAAAAAGTACAGTTTCGGGGCGTTTTTTCTGGGGTAATTAGCAAAAATTAACGACTAACCTGCCAAAAATGGAATTGAAATAAAAATTAGTGGTCTAATTTTCCGATATAAAATTGATTTTCAAGAGGCTGAGACACTGTAACAATTTTTTTAGTATTTTGAATATTTAGCATTTAGCATTGATTGGGAGTTTATTTATTGTGGTGCACCCGGTGGGGAAGTTTACACTAGTCATAGCGCCCTCTATTTTTATTCATTAACGGTAAATGTTGGACACCAAGTTGCATATTAATAAAATATGGAAACGTTGTTTCATCCCCTCAATCTGACTTGCGTGCATAGAACCAATGAGCATTTTTGCATGAAAAAGTAAAATTGTCTAAAAAGTGCGTTCCTTTCCAGCATTTGGGTACGTGCCCGTGGGTCACTTAAATAACCCAAGTATAATATAAAAAATAATTTGGCACTTTCTCTGTACTTTTGTCGGAAAAAAACATATTATCCTGCACAATGTCGTCTCTTTTCGAGTTGGAGAAGAGCAACTTAGCGAGTTTCAGATGCACATCAGCCGCTCTCACCAAGCCCTCACTCGTTTCATCGTGGTCAGGCGGCGTTGGTTTGAGCGGCTAATGAATTTACTAATCGTTAGCTTTCTTCTGGTATTAAATTTGATTTGATTGTTTTTATATTGTTGTCGGAATAAAGGAAACTTAAACGCTTGACCAATAACCTTCAGCGTCTGAATTGACTTTTTGACCTAGAAGTCCCGGCTGCACATGTACTTAAACAGATTATAGGACGTCATCATTGCTAAATCGGCGTCTTTTATCGGAAAATGCTACACTTTCACAATGTTTGTATATCTTTTTTAATTATTAGTAATATATAATATTATTTTGTCTGATGCCACTGAAGTTTTGGGCTTTGTTTAATTAGTAATTTCAAATTTTTGAGCAGTTTTACTGTTTTAATATACTGGATCGTACCATGAAAGACGGAGGGTCTAAACGACATGACACTCGATGAGCGATTACGCAATATACCCCTTTGTTGGTGCTCACTGAGCAGTGCATATTATATAAACCATGTTACAGGCACAATTCCTCCTTCTCGATTGAGCAATTACACCTTGCTTGCTCCCAAGAACCATTGCAAGGAAAGGAGACTGCGCCCTCACTCAGTGTCCTTGGACGCAACCACGTTTCCTCCTAGAAATTAGGGGGTTTTGCTTGGCCACCGAGTGCCAGCGAACGCTGGACTGATACTGGATACTGAGTGCCTTGTTAGTTGTAGTTGATAAGAGGGCGATTGTGTTATGGCTAAAGATGGCCGAATTATGTTCTGTTCTGGAGTGAAAACTGCTGCAAGCGTCAAGTTGGTCCATAACTCAGCCGGGCTACCATTACTAATGGAAGATCCATTGTTCAAGTTAGCATTACAAGGTTACAAACGCATCCACGCTACACCAGTCAAGAAAAAAGAACACATAACACCAGACATATTACACAAGTTACTGGCTTCACATGGGCATTCATTACATTATATTCATTTCATTACCATAAGGTAGATATAGAAAAAAAAATACATTTTTACGACGTAGGAACATAGCAGAAAAGTTATTTTTGTACATGCCTTGGGCGCAAACGCTCCATTGACCATTAACAGTTATGCTTTTTATGCACACTATAACGCAACCTAAATGAAAGTATTGTCATAAAGTCTAATATAAATGTGGAATGCGAATTTTCAAATGCACGTGCAAGCATGCCGTGTCTCTGTATGAGGATTAGAAAACATATTGTGCATTTTGTGACAAAAGCATCCAACTTCGCATCAAGCTATAAAGGATTCAACTAATCTTGTGGGTGTGTGGGATTAATCTCCCACCCCTTATGCAAAGATTTCTAAGCTGGTTGTACACAATGCAATGTCGTAGCGTCCTCAAAAACGACTAGTACAGTAACATGTGGCCATGGAGTTACCCGTGTAGAGAAAACGATTGAGAAATGTCAGTTTTAGATATGGACGAAAAACAACAAATAGGGAAAATCCACGTAGTTAGGGACGGAAAAATCAATCCACTTGGGGTAACCGTTATAGAGACGAAAAAGCAGGGAAGAAACTACGGTGCCAAACTGAATGCCAGAAAAGGATGGGCTTTAATTTGTGAACAGGGTTTAGGGCTGCATTTAGGAATAAGGTTTGGTTTTCAAGTACAGTGTCAGGGCTGCATTTTTAGGAACAAGGATATGTGGTGATTGGTTAGAGTTGCATGAAAATATAGTTCTGACATCTCTATTTTCCGACATCTCTATGTTCCGACATCATGTTCCGACTCTTTGTGTTCCACATCGTGGTTTCGTAACATAGGGGCGGTGGAACGTAGAGCAGTCAAAGTTAGTAGAGATCCATCCAACAATACAGTTCAGTGACCGGGACAAGTCACTTTAACCAAGAATGGTTATACATCGAGAGGTCAACAACACCGACACACTCAAATGGAATCCCTTGTATCTATTGATAATAAAGCAACCATGACATAGGCCTAAAACCCCCCAAATTAACAGAGGCGTTTTTCTGAACATGCTAACATCTCTGGATACTAGTTTATACACACAACACTTGGGAACTTAAGCGACAAACCTTTGGACTTTGATTTTGAAAGTTTTTAGAATTTATAAAAATTTAGGTTTTTTTGACATCACAAAAACAAGGTGTTCGATATGTCCAAATTAGCAGATTGTGAAAGGTTAAATGATCATTCTGTAAACAAGTTTTCGTAGGAAATACAGATATACGCTTTCAGCAAAAGATTCCTTTTATACTTGTCAAGAGAGGGTGCTGTTGATGACAATAACATCATTATTGTTTAAATTGTAAGGCACATGGGTCAAACTTTCTTTCAAATAAAGAGACCATGTCAAAGTTCCAAATCACATTGTTTGCAGACCTCAAAACGAGACCCGTGATTGTTTATTTTGGTTCTATTTCCTTCTATTTCCGGAAGTATATGTCACACGGGGGTCACACTGTGCCAGCTCTGTACAATACTTCCATAGCTTTCATGTGGAGCAAACAACTTGCATGTGGCAATAATATGGTCCTTTTAATATTGTTTACCTTTTCAATTTTCTTTTGCATGTCACTTAAGGGGCTCCGTACAAGTGCAGTCGAGTCACGTCTTCTTGTGTTTCACACTATTGTGTGTTATCAATGTGGGTCAATAAACACGTGCCTATCGTCAGATTTTGAACAACTGTAATGCTATTTGGGGCCGGTCGCAAATATTCATGTAAATACTTTTGTGAAATTTAACGATTGAAGTTCTACGTCAATATTTACGTAAATATTTGCGATTCAATTAACGTAATTTTTTTGCACAAAACGTGGATATATACCTACTTAATCATTGGCGATACGGACAATAATCGTAAATATTAACCTTATTCTTTGTGATTTGGTGCAAAAACGTGATCATGTTTACGTAATTATTAACGTAAACATGTTTGATGTCCCTTCAAGGCTACTGTACATTGATAAGCTATATGTGACTAGTCCATTTTGGCAGCGAGGTCAGGTTCAAAGGCGACAGAATCAGTGGATTTTAAATTGCACAAAGAGTAAGTTGTTTTCAGGTCAGTTGGTCTGTTACGGTTCAGAATGCAGTTTACAACAGTGATCTGAGGTACGAGGTTGATCAATGGTGTTTGAGTCATCAGAGTATCATTATCTTTGACAAGAATCAAGTCAAGTGTATGACCAGCTGAGTGAGTTGGGCCGTGGATTATCTGACGATAATAAAGTTAAGTGATAATGGTAGAGAATCTTAGTTAGATGGAACGTCGAATTGGAGATTGAAGTCACCAAGGACCAATGTCCTCCTAGGGAAATGTTCCAGAGCACAAAGAGACTCATCAATTTCACGACGAAATTCATTAACAGAGGAGGATGGTGGTTTGTAGATAATGGCAAAGTTAATGTTGTTCTGACAATCGATGACAATACATGTTCAAAAGTAGGCCATTTTCCCTAAGTATTGAAGAATTCTGATCAAGTTTTAGGGTAGTATTCGGAAAAGGAGAAACATTTTGCAAACTTCATGAAATGGCCACTGCTAACCAACAGATGACTTTGACCAACTTTTATGAACATCCCTAGGTAATGGAATGCATTTATAATGTGAAAAAAATAACTTGTAAAAATAAATTGACCACTGCTGACCGATAGGTGACTTCTGGCTAAAATATGTACACACCCTCAATGAAGCTCAAGTCAATGAAGCCTTGGACAAAGCAGTTGAAGCAGTCTACCAAGCAAAAGGAGAAAGATTCTGAAAGAATGTTCGTTACATGACTACTACTGACCACTGACCTCAATGAAAAAGTTTACCGAATGTGTCACATAAAAACATTTGGTAGTACTCATAAAATGACCACTGCTGACCGCTAGATGACCATTGGTCAAAATTTACCCATAGATGATGATGGTTTCAAGGTTTATTTTGGCCAAGTTTGGTTAACTTGACAGAGTTTTGACTTTTTAAGTTATATCAAGTGACTATTTAACCGAAGAAAGACAGAAAAAAAACTATACTAGCGTAACACTAAATCAGCCTGATTTTATAAGCATCGAATAAAAACGAGAAATCGAACTTAGCAGGTTTTACGAACAAATCTAGACTCATGCGTTTAAATCCGGTTAAAGGGACACCACATCGTCCAAAATCGCAAGGAGATTCTCCCTGTTACAAAGGAAAATTGAGCAAACTAGTGTGTGCTCTATCGCGTTCAGAGCCAAATGGAAAAGAGAAAGATCCAAAGGTCGCAAACACAAACTTTTAGATTTTACAATTAACACTAAAAATGAAAAAGTTGCATCAATCCCAAGAACAAGGCGCCCTTAGTTTCCTACTTCAGAGCTGTGCTCTGAGAGAGTTGCGACATGGGGGACAAGTTTTTATGATCACGTGGTTGCTGGACGCCATTTTCTTTCTAAATGTAGCACAACCCGGTGCAGTCTAGTGTGGTAAATTGTGTACGCACAATTTGTGTTTGGGCTGAAAATGGCTTCTGATTGCAGCTGGTCGTTACTCTTTCACTACACAGCTCTGCCCTTCATTATTTCAACGTTTAACGACATTTTACAAAACGATTCTTGTATTTTTGTATTCACTTGGCAATACAGTGTATTTCATATATTCAATCTTATCAACACAATTCAAATTACAAAACATATTTGCTGAAATTCATTCGTTGGCAGGGGTCTGGTTGTACACATCTTAAGATGAAAGTTTTTATACTTTTGTAAAACCTTGACAGCCCCTGTTCAATTTGTAATCATTGTGTATATGTCTAAAGATTTAAAATAATTAAATAAATAAATAAATAATACATAAAGTTTGCTGTAAACAATTGTGCAGTTCACATTGCCCAAACGATGTGTAAAAGAAACTGAACGTCATAAAGTTCAAAATGTCATAGAAAACACCAGCCTGGTACATAGTGAGTCTTTGATATATGGACTACATACAAATATTCTGTGTGCACAACGGATCCTTTGAAAGTAAAACTTCACACTTCTCGGTAATAATACATCAATTGGTGTTGACGCGTTTTGCATACAGCCATAGTCTAGTTCAACAAATATTTATTATCCAGCCACAGGCAAGGAAACAGCGGTCTTGACGCTGTAAAACTTCACGGTATGTAACTACTGATGCCATGCAGCAACAGCCCCAGATCCGGTAAATTTTTCTTTGTTCAAACCAAAAATATTTAAAAAAATTACCCGGTAAGTTTTCCTTGTGGTTTTTTATCTGATATTTATAATTTTTATAACAACAGCTGGTTGGTGTCACCAAGACACACCCAACAATACAGATAGTTTTCATCGTCGTGATCTAAAGCAAATGTGCTGTTGTTTATAAAAAATGGTGTCAAAGATAAAGTATCCCAGACACAGGATCTGGACCAGCACTTCATACACGTTGGATTGTCGACCTGTTAAATGCAACAAGTGTTAAATGATATCAGTTTAACGTTTGTTCTTGTAGGTGTATTTATTTTAGGTACGACTTCGTTAGAACAATTTTATGGCCCTGCTTGTTGCTGAGTTCTGCGTTTGCGGTCACCATTCTTACAGTGCAAGCCATCCTCGTTCCCAGGGGTGATCAATCTCGCCGCGCCATTTTTTCCCAGCAAGCCTTGCTCGCTCATAACCCCTGTATTTCGTTCATTAAAATGTGCCAGAACCTAGCACACTTTAATTAGGCTTGTGGTCAATCCATTCTCCCTTACGCGCCAGCTCATGTTTGGTAACCTGTAATTGAGGCATCAAATCAAAGAGCAACTGTTACTAGTCCCCTCTCGTTTTTCTAACTGTATGCAGTTTAGGGTGACCACGTAAAAACTTGATTCAATTGAAATGGAATCGCGTCAAAAAACTTGTATTTTCACTTCTAAGGGTTACAATACCATTACTTAGGGAAGAATCTTACTAATAATGGTATCGTATTGCTAGTTACAAAAAGTTTCTATCAAAATCAGTGCTCAGCTGTGCAGCAAACACGTCCCTTGCGCATGCGTGTCTTCACTTGTAAACCCTCTAGAGCGAGTGCACGTGCCGCGCCGTTGGACATTGAACGTGCACAAACGCGTTCGACGTGTCCTATCCAGTCAATTAACAGAGATCAACGGTGTGAATTTAAAATATCCAAATAAATTGTTCTGTGGTTGATATATTCTTAATTCCATCCATCCATTCATTTGAAATGTAATTTTGAAATTTGAAAATACGTGCATTTTTACACGCGCGTACTTAGCGCCCGACAAGCGCCCAAAGAGCGCTCGCATGTTTCTAACAAGCGTCCGTGCTCTCAAAGCATTTTAGTTAGCCAATCAGCATTTTTTAGCGACGAGATGTATCGATACGGCACGCTGCCAATGGTTAGCGATGCTGACACAAAGTAGTCACTTTTGGGAGCCAATCAGCGTTGTTTTTCAGTACATCCCTACCCGGGGTTAATGACAAGAAGTATCGATACGGCGCGCTTCCCATGGTAGCGAGGTTGAGGGCAAGCGCTGAGCTTCTGCAAAAGCTGTGTGAAAGTAGTAGAGTACATGTGTATGCATTGATCTCGATTAATTTGACTGGATAGGATACGTCGGCGCGTTGTACAAGTTTGATGATCAACGGTGCGGCATGCAGTGTACTCGTTCTAGACGATTTACAAGTGAACCCACGCATGCGCAAGGGACACGTACAGCCTACAACGAAGAAAGGGTGCTTTTATAGCTTAGACGTCATTTTTGTGGCTCCCCGGGGAGCCCCAATTATCCCGCTTGTGGAGCTGGTTACTTGGAGCTGACCCGCCAGGTGCATGACGTCATGAAAAAAACCCACAAATTTTCAATGACCGCCATTTTGTTTGTAATTTAGCGAGGAACTTTCAGGAAGTTTGACAAAAATTTTCACGAGTGCCGCTCCATCAATGATGGCGGCCAGTAACGTGCCAAGTAACGTTGAATACGCATGCGCACAGGCAGAAATTCCTTGCTTTACCTGTAAAATAGACGCTTGACGTCAAGTGCGGTATTTTCTGCTTTCGTAAGCACCGATCCTTTGCTTAAGGTAAGCAGGGCCATGTTTCAATAAGAACTCTTCGCGTCGTCCGTCGCGTCGCCCCTCACGTCGTCACGTCATCCGTCGCGTCATCCATCGTCCGCCCAAACTTAAAACAGTTTCTCACTCGACATAGGGAGAAGCTTTGTAACTGAAAACATTTGTATAGCTTTTTGAACATCTCAATTGCATTCCGATCCTATTATTTTTTACTTTACTTGTCCTTCAAAATCCCTCATTGTGGTGCGTTTAGGACCTATCAAATGCGAGTGAAACTATACATGTATTTGACGGAGGACGCGAAGGGCGACGCAACGGGCGACACGACGGTAAGACGCAACGGGCGACACGACGGTAAGACGCGACGGACGACGGAAGCCCAAATCACCATGATTTTCAATAATAAAAAAACAGGCGACGCGACGGGCGAAGGCGACGGCACGACCTAATAGTATAGGACTTACAGCTCTGTCGATTCAAAGTTAATGCAGTTAAATTCATTGTTGCTTGACAAGGATCAAACTTGGTCATGCACGCACAAACACAAAAATGTTTTTCAATGTCACATGTGTTTATGGGCATGGAATAGAATGTATTCGTCAATATCTTTTTTTAAAGAATGAGATTTGCCCCACTGAAGAAATAATCCTGGATTTACAGCTGGATTTGTTGCGAGTCATGTGCTTTTTTTATTGTGAACAGGTATTTTGAAATCTTCAGTAAATCATTTTTTTGTATTGGTTTCTAAAAGTTCATAAAGTTCTGCATGACAGATCTTGATACTTTCGTTTTAAAACAGTGTAATTTTTTTTTTCTTTTTTTCTTTTTTTTTACAGTTGACGAGCTCTTAAAATAACAATAGCTAAATGATAAAAAACCCACAAACGTATGAAAACGCAACTTTCAAAAAGCGTGATACTCGGCTATAAAGAGGCTTAATTTCCTTTTTTGAAAATGGTGACAACTTTAGGGAATAAGTCGGCACTAAAAAAAAAAACCTTTAAGCTAGTTTTCCACACCTCATACTGGATGCACAAAGCATTCCTGAGTAATTTGCCTGTGGATTTTTTTTCACGGAACTCGGGAAAGAACTGAGTATACAGTGCTTAATACATAGTGGTGTAAGAGGTAACAACAACCTATACGTGCATGTTACTATTTTGTATATGTTTTTTTTTTACATTCAAATTAAGCAGCTGATAGGCCGAAAGAAAGAAATTAACAAATGTTAAAAATCTGTATTAAATCAAATTAAAAAAATATTAAAAGTGAGGAGCAAACATTGTACAGTACAAATGAAGGTTAAAAACGCAAAAGGAGCCCAAAACATTACAAACAAAAATTAGACGATGTCATTTTAAAAACTCTAACCTGTTAAGGAAAAGCAGATCTTTTGTAGCGCACGGTTTTACTCTTGTGTGGGCTGTGAAAAGTTCCACTTTCTTTCCGGACCTTAGTTGGTAATTATCCAGTATGTACTCATTGAGAAAAGGAAGCATATGACGAAATTCGTAAGATTCAACAAGTTATAGAAATACGTATTCCTGTTTCCCAAACCCGATCCCTCACCTGACACAAATAGATC
>CM021546.1:8526102-8537512 GCA_010994315.2 Pisaster ochraceus | reverse complement strand
AAGACACACTTTAAGACAGTCTGTGGCAAAAGGGGATCTGTGAGGAAGTCCTGATATCAGCAAGGTTCGATTTTAGGGGTGGTCCCCTGGCCAATTGCCAGTTGAAATGGTGGCAGACCAGCTGAAACACCTTGCCAAATGGTCCGGCTGGCAAGTCAAAAATATCCCCATGATACAATACAACTCCTACAATTGCTGTCTTTTTTAGGTGTTCGCGCAACATGTGCACGAACACCTCTTGTTATTGTTTCTTCTTCTTTTTTAATCTGAAGAGGTTACCTTTTGAAGCACAAAAGCTACTTTTTAAAAACAAAACTGCAGCTTTTGTGCAGGTCAATTCAGTAAGTTTCGCTGAGCGAAAAGTTTGAGTTTCCTTCACACATTGTACACACAACTTGTACACTATACATACACAGTACACAGCTCACTGTGCAGCACCGTCAGCCAATGGACAAATGTCTTTCTTGCTATGTGGGAATTCAACAGCCAATAGAAACATTTGTTTTACGATCTGTAAATTAGACGTTCAGTCTGTGTCTAGTTTCACTTCCTGGGATAGATTGCCATGCACTGTGTGATGTGGCTATATGCAGACTTACATGTACTGGCATAAGTTTGCAACCAGACTATGTTTCTATGACTTTGTGCAAGTTGGATTTGTTTGTTATAGCTGACAACGGTGATTTGGGGTTTTACAACCATCTAAACTGATGCTTCCCGCTTGCAAAGTAAGAAATAACTGTGGTCTGGATATGTTGCAACTACAGTTTGTATTAAATTTTTGTTTTTCTGGACGAAAGTGGGCAACTTTTGACTTTTGTCTCATTTTTAATCAAGTGAAGGCAATCAGATCGCTGTGAATATCCCATTGCTCTGTTTATAGTAAAACTAGGCTATGATTATGAATGATAAAGTTACTCTAGTGATGGTACGTCACCCTCCCTCTTTGGAACTGTAGATTAATCATGACATCAATATTAACAAGTGCATGGTTTTCTTAACGAGTCGGTTTTAAAGATACTTGTTTTAAATTAACCTCAGGCATTTATTTTTCATAACAAATTTACTTGTCCCAAGGAAATACTTTGACATGCTCGAGTTCTGCCCTGGTACTGTCATTGGTTACTGAAACCATGGACTAAAACTATCCAAAGATTGTTGCCAAATTGGTTCTAAAACTACTCTTGGCACCGTAGATCAATGACCATCAATTTTGACAGGTTCATTGGGTCTTTTTTTGGGGGGGGAGGAGTTGTTTTTTGTTTTTTAGTTTTTTAATCAAGTTGGTTTTTAAAGTTACTTGTTTTAATTAACCTCAGGCATTCATTTTTGACACTATTGAGTTCTGGTGCTATCTTTGGTCACTGAAACTGAAACTAACCAAAGATCATTTTCAATTTGCTTTTGACAAATCTGATGCGTCCCAGTTATTATTTTTCTTAATATTAATGTCAACATAAAATGTTAAGCCATCAAACAGTAAACATACTCTGATTGAACACAGTAACTGTCTAAACAATAAAGTATCGCTATAAATGCAGTTAACTTAACTCTGCAATTCATTGCACTGGAACAGCGACGTTCAAAAATCAGGACACTGTTTGAATTAGAATTAAAAATAAAAAATGTGAAGGACCAGTCAAAAACCTGGTGAATCAGTTAAAATCAAGCCAACTTGTCCTGCTGGCTAGTTTAAAAAAAAACAGTTAAGGGCAAACCCCGATCAGGAAAACTCATAACAAACTATACCCTGAAGGTTTGTATGTTTTACATTATTATAAAATAAAATAATTTCTTTTTTACCCATTCTTTCATGTAATTATTCTTTCCAATTGATACACTTTCTATCCAGACATTTCTTTTATAACTACATACAAAATATATATGAATACATGTATGTACAGCGCACAGTTGTAATTGCTTTTTCAAAAGGGTACAGTACTTTATTGAAGATTTATCTGACAACCTTTGTAAAATCTGTATTTTTGCTGAAGACATATTCAATGTACTTTATAAAGCACCTTGGAGATGATGTACGTGTGTCAGCTCATTAGCAATCTGTGACGTCCTTCAGCTCAGCTTGAGATCAAGACACTTCAGCATTACAAGGAGATGGTTACAACTTGACAACTTCCCTACATGACACCTTCTATTACATATAATCTAGACAGTTGCAATGCCGTCAGTACCGAGGTTAGATAAATACACACACACTTTGGTCGTAGACTCAGATTTATTTCAGAATTGAAAAGCCATAAATAATGGCATTGGAGTCAGAGTAAGAAACTGGGTTAAACATCTTACAACCCTTGTAGACAATTAATTCATGCGAGTGGACAACTTGTGTACTTTGCAATATTATAATGACTCTGGAGGACGATATAGGATGGTGAAACAACAACGGAGACAGCTTCATACATTGTGTACATGTCAGTGTGTAGGCCTACTTAGTACATGTACTTTCCATGTGCAAAGCATCTCATTGGTTTGAGCACATACATGTACATGTATGTAACGGTGCACATAACCCCTTGACAAAGTATATTACATGTACTTTAACTACATGTGGTTCTTTTTTGTCCTCACTAAAACAGGACCTACATGTACAAGACATTAAAGGTTGGTGTGTTTATTGAAAACTAAATTACTCTTTTAAAAACTACATTGTAAGGATGTACTTTCCCCTGATCCAGAGCAAGAATCTCCTTTAAGATGTTCTTCTGGTGGCGGTGAAAACATCCTCTCACCCACCCCCTATGGGCAAAGCATCCAATCCTATCAGCATACAGCAGGGTGTATTCAGCGAGTTAACGCTGCATTTTCCATGCGCATTGCACGCATACCATCACTTCCGATGGTTGGGGGGCGGGGAAGGGGGGGGGGACGACAAAGTACCTTGAGTATCGCCAAACACCCGAATGCCTAGAGGATGAGATACTATTTTCCAGGCAGAGAAGACATCTATTGGTAACTGGATCAACTAGTTTGCAATGTTGTATTTCATGAAGGTATGCCATGTACTTTGAAATCTAGCATCCTCCATTGTTGGCAGTTTAATACGCCAAGCTAACATCAATATGGCTTGACCAAGGACCTGTCTAGGTTCAAACTCAATTTCCAATGTGGAATTTCATTCAAGACCCTACAATGTTAATTAAGGTTTACATTTTAGTCCAGCATTATTTCAAATTCATTCAAAAACCCTGAGAAATCACTGACATTGCAATGACAAGATTCTAAGCTTGCTAACGCTGTCTAAAAATGATTACCTTAACAATCATTTCTATTTAATCTGGCTAGTTTATAATGTACTTGTACAATGTGCATTAGTTGGCAAAACATAAAAGCTGATGCTTTCATCCTAAAATTGCTTTATTTTGGTACTACAACCAATCATCCTGTCAAAATGTTTCCATCAAAAAGAGATACAATATGTTTAGGTTGAGACTCCAGAGTGTCATCAATGTAAGAGGATAATTCCAGCTATACATGTATACAGTTGTATGTAACCAAGTATCAGCTCTGAGAAATGAACAGAGATTAGCTCACATAACAGTATACCACTGAAATGAAAGGTCCTTGTTAATCAAGTTTGGGACTGGTCGTTTCAACTGACATTTTGTGTCAAAACATCCTAACCTTAGTGTGATGTACGTAGTGAATAGCATCAGAGATTAGACTAATACACAACGAAACCACTACCTGCAGTAGTGTATAGAGGCATACCCACTGCAATGGAAGTAAATTAGTAAGAAGTAGCTGAGTTGCCCCAAGCAATCCTCATACTGAATCTCAGATGCCCATTAACTAATCTGGGTGCTCTCAAAACTATCCAAGAGTCAGTGTCATAACAAGAAAATCAAAACCCAAGGATGTCCACTGGGCAGCCATTACCATTTTAGTACATGTAGGTTGCCCAAGTGATTTCTTAGTAGCCCTGAGCAACTGAGATAACCTTTGTTTTGCAGTCCTGGTTGATATGTCTGCTTTCATAGATTTTTGATCAGATGTTTAGATTTAATACTGTGCATCAAAGCCATCAAAAGACGTTATAAGTGTTTGAGTGTGTGTGCACTTATGTTCCTTTCCCATGCAGTTAACACAGTACACCTGACCAGCTTGCATCAACATACTGTAACACATCTTGTGTAATACTGTACATGTACAATGTACATGTGTGTGTACAGACACTCATTAAATGGCAGCTACACTGTACAGAAAAGACAAACCACACAAGACTGATAACGAGATGGACTGCAACATCTGCACCTTGTCTATCTGGGAGTGTTTTTCATTTGATCTACATGCTGCTTATCTTCAATTAAAACCTTGAGCAAGGCTGGAGTTATATTGTACATTGCAGAATGGTTTACAGGTAAAACATTCTACATGTAAGTACTGGGTATTATACCAACACTCCCATCTAAATAGACATGGTCAATCCAGGCCGTAGCCAAATTAAAATTTCAAAGCAGAAGCAGCGCAGGAAGGCAGACGATCGCACTTCAGCTGTGGGCACAAATTAATTAATCGGCCAAAGCAACATCAGTGCAGACAGCTCTATAGAAGGGCCTTCTGCTGATCAGGCTAAGAGGATGTGGACATTTTGGTAATCAATGTCCGCTCCTAAGGGAAGGAGGTGCTTGTTAGGGTAATTTTTTGTTTTTCAGAACAAAAGGCCTAAATCATTCTAAACCGTGTAGAAAAAAATGTTCTCTGCTTAATAGCAGCCCCCCCCCTCTTATTTTATCACGTCTGAAGCCTAACCACCTCTCCATTAGCTTCAGTAGGTGCACTAATACCTAATCCATACTATATTAAAATTAGTGTTGACACTTTTGTGCGTACGCACATCTAAGCAATGGATGACTAAATAGTTAATGTGGTCTGTCACTAACCACTTGATCACATTAGGAATAATTTCATTTCAGCTAATGCTCGCTGTATACAGCTTCATCTTTAGGATAGCGATGCAATTGATAGTGCAAATTTACACTTCAAAGAGCCTCAACTGCAAACCACTAAAAAGAAAGGAGTAAAAAAAATTAACTTAAACTTTGTTTTGTATCGGCATAAAAGCTTCAAAAAAATTGTAGTTCAATGTCTACACACTTCCATTCACAATTGCGAGAAAACATAAAGCAACTTTGTGCAACTTTGCATAATTTGCTTACTGAACAATACAATGTGTACAACCAATAGGGGCCTATTGTCTTCTTCTTCAATAGATCCTTGCAGCCAGATTCACAACTTCTTAAGTCCAATGTGGGAAATACTTTTAGAACAATGTTTTCTTTACGTATGAATTATTAATACAGGTGCCTGACTGATGTGAAACTGCATGTGTGGTTTGTTGTAATGCAGGGAAAAATTTTGTCCATTAACTCTCCACCATATTTTTCTAACATGGTCACACAGGAACCACTTTGTTGAAGAAAAAAACATGGTACATGTAGCTGTACAAGTAATTTTGAGTTCTCCAAGTTGAAAAATGATCAAACCTTATTAACTCTCAAAATCAACAAAAACATTTCACTCAGATGCTTGCACCCTGCACATGTATCCTGATGAAATATAGCCCTTAATAATAAAGCCATAGTAACCATTACAACACCTCCACGCCCAATCAAACACACTAGTGAACATGTGGACATGTACGATGTACATGTTCAATTGAGCACTATTCACTCATGATCATTTTTGTCCTTTATCTGTATACTACAACACAGGTCAACAATGTACATTTATGCACGGTACATGTACATTTGTACATTACAGGAACCTAACAGTACCTGGGGTGTAAACACACAAATCTCAAAGGTTAATGGCACAGTCAAGTGTTTTATCAGTAAACTCTACTACTCCTAGCTAGAGATGAATGACTGAGACTAGGGCAACCTCAGAGGCAACCTACACCACATAAAATACAAGAAATTAAACCATTTCCAAAAGTACATGTTTGGTACTGTCTGTGTATGATTGGAAATAGATCCCATGTACTCCATTGCTTAAATGTAGAGTCTTCATTTGGTTTTTGTCAGCATCATTCTGATTTACAGGCAAAATTATCAAGAACGATACAATGAAAACTACCTGTGAATGTTTCAGTTGAATGCAGCACCTACTCATTGAGAAAAAAAAAAAAAACTTTCACAGGATTTTCATCAAGAACATCCAATCCATCCATCCACATTAGGCAAGGTGATAGCATACCAATCCAATCTCAGGCCGCATTGATAGTAGCATTCAAACGGCCACCACAGAAATTTCAATAAGACCCGCCCCTCTTTGAAGATTCAAATTTGTCGACATACTTTCATTGGTTTCTAATCCACATCAAGACACTTAGCTGAGCATTTGGCTTTAAATGCTTGAAAGGTCTGTGTCCAATGTCTAAAACATCAGGAAACTTTCTGCTGCTTACACTGCGCTTCACATGCTTAACCACCCATGTAAAAAAGACAATTCTATTTTAACTCCACCGCTGTCATGGCTGTATTTGAAAATCAAAAAATGCAAAAAAGAATACGATTTATTTGGGGGTTTTTTTTACAGAAAGTTATACTGTAATACACTTTTTGTACATGCATAAATATCCAAGAATCCTTTGCCAGAGATCATTTTCAATTTGTGCAGGAAAGACAGCAACTGACTGTAATTAATCTATTATGTACTATGTATCTTTAATATTAATGTTTTCCATAATGTTAACGAGATGAACATCTGCTGATCCTACTCAGCTTCTAAGAATAGAACTGCCAGCCTACCATATGAAATTACTCATGTATATGTACATGTAGCATCTTATCGTTAAATGTAACAAAATACAGCCTCTTTAAATATAAGAAACAGATATCAATAGATTTATATCATGCTATCACTTTCTGAGTCTTGTTTCCTGTATACAACAGCAGTCATGAATATAGTGTGATAAGAAAACCCAACTACTCCCAGCCTCATTTTTGATTTCAATATTGACTTGAAATGAAAAAAACAAGATGAATATGTACATTATGCATTCTAATACAAGGGTTAATATCAACAAAACCAACTTGGTAAGACAAACTAAATCTTCAAATTATTGATCTGTTAAAAAAAAAATCTACTTTTTGCAAGTAGGTTCACATCACTAGATGTTGAAGATAAAGTACTGATGAGTTAATTACAAATGTAGCTTACTTTGGAAACCTACAAAATCACTGTTGCAAATTTACATGTAATTACTGTGATCAAAATCAACTCGATACATGTACATGTACATGTGATTTGACCTAGCAAAAACTATAACATAAATAATTTTATTTTTTTGTTTTTTTAATTAAATGACTGTCCATCAAACTTAATAACATTTTCACGGTTTTGGTTTTTGTTTTGTTTTAAGAAATGAGGCTCATTACACAGTTTCAATCTGATTCGGTGTTTATGCTAGGAAATGTACTTCAGGGAAATAATGTCACGAAAATAATGTAAATTTGCAACAGTGATTTTGTAGGTTTCCAAAGTAAGCTACATTTGATGTACATGTACATGTGATTTGACCTAGCAAAAACTATAACATAAATAATTTTATTTTTTTGTTTTTTTAATTAAATGACTGTCCATCAAACTTAATAACATTTTCACGGTTTTGGTTTTTTGTTTTTTTTTGGGGGGGGGTCTTCTTTTTTTGTGCACGCATTTTATAAATAACAAGTGGGTGGAAATAAAGTACTCTTCCCAAAACCAATGATGTATCTCTTAAAATGGTTCCGTTTTTGTCTTCTTCTTTTTACAGTTTTGAACATGTATGAAATAAAAACATTTAACCATGGTCTTAATTTCAGACTATCATCTACAGTATAGACCTTATGTAGTATGCACTTGTCATTTGAATACGGCGCCCTTGACTAGAAGAGGTCAAAAGAAGGTCGCTCATTAGCCCATCCTTCCATTGTTTGATCATCCTTTTACCTCTAAGATGGCCGCGTGATGATGCCAATGCAAAGTGTCCATTCAACCAAACAGCATGATCCGTTACTCAAGGGTTGCAATAATTAAAAACACATTACCATGGCAACAACTAACGTCTCGTGTGAGGTCAGAAGATAGTAAGTGTTCAGCAAGAATAACTGTGCACTCGTCTAACATCACAAAACCTCAGTTTTATATCAAGGACTTACAGCTCATGAACTTCAAAATATATTTTGCTATTTTGACCTTAAATAAAAAATTGTGTTTTGTGTTTCAGCATACATGTTGTAATTTGCAACAATAATATATGGTTTTCTTTAAATTTATTGTAAACTTTCAAATATTATTTCATAATTTAAAAAACTGTGCAAAACACTCTACTTGTGTACGTACACGTATATAATATATAAAAAAATCTTTATTTAATCAATTTTAAATCTATTACATGTACCTTCATTTGCAAAAGAACAAATCTATATATTAAAGAATAATGTTCACTTTTAAAATTTGATAAGAAAACTTGCAGTTATTTGTCATTAAAATAATTATTGTTAATTGACATCTTAAGAGCCAATCCATTCGTAATGGATGGGGAATCACTAACAATCATTCTCAGTACACACACAACCCACATTCGCCTCCCCACATCAAATGACAAGCCACAAATGCAGGGATATTAATACCAAAAAATGGGCGAGCAACCCACCAGATTACACACGATCAGAGGATTCCTAAATGCCACGACCCCAAGTGCACATATTACAAGGTATAGGCTCAATAAAGCGCGGCTGGCTAGTCTTGCATGCACACAGAAGGTTTGTTGTTTTTCTCACCAACATCTTTTTTAAAGAGCAGTGTGAACTGAGCTGTCATGTCAGGTCTTTTTTAAAGGGAGCAGGGGTGAGTGTTTAAAAGGATCATTTAAATTGGTAACTTTACCGTGTACTTGTACCATAAGGTCAACAATGAAGTTGACATTTTTTTTTTCCAAACCTGAAGACTTATTTCATTTTGAAGGGTATAATTAAGTAAAGCACAGTTCAATTCACATATCAATTTATAATGTTGTATTTCAGACAATAGCGGCTATAGCCTTTACAGAAAAAACATATTTGAATTGCACTTATATGTGTGCTTATCCCAGATGTAAACACAACACCAATGGCTCCAAGACAAATCATTCTTGCATTGAGCTTTGTTTGTGCGAGATGTAACGTTTCACAAAACTTGAAGTTGAAATAATACATTTTTGCATGGTGTGACAAAATTATGTTTGTCTATAAAATTTGACATAATTTTCAGTATTTAGGGTAAAATAGTCAGATTCGTCCAAAACTGAAATTGTTTAAGTTCAGGAGCAAAACTTAAAAATAGAACATTCCAACTGAACTATTAAAACTAGTAAAATGAGTTACAGCAATGACCATTTTGATTTACGTAATATACAGTGTTTACAGCAGGAGCTGTATTGTACAGGCCATGTATACTGGACAAACATGGTGTTTATGCATGGCATTTGAATATTTCGCACTGTTGTCGAAATGAAACCGTAGCAAAATTTAGTGGCGCTTATTAATTACATGAATAATCTTTTTTTGTCAAATTTATGTGAAATTATGTAAACTTTGTATGCCAATCTTTGACTTGATTGGCTAATTTATACATGATGCCATCAGTAAAAATAAGTACAACTTGAAATTGTCAGCAGGACACCAACTTAGCAAAAGTGTTCTTTATGCAAGTGCCATTCCCAACATGGAGTCATCTCCCAGTGTAATTGAAGCAGTATTTCAATTACAATGCTCAAGGCATCACACTGAATGCCATGACTAGATTAATGGTCAGCACTCTGACCACAGATAGGGACAGTCTGGAAGGCTTATAAACGAGTTGTTACATATGACATACATTTTAATTCTTGTTTTTATGGATCATCCCTTCCACTAGCTTTAGATAAAAACACAACCCAACCAACGACAACTCGTGAAAATGTTATACCATTCAGCCTATGATATGAGAAAGACTTTGCTTGGGTCAAAACGTGAGGCCATTAATAACAGTTTTTGCATTTACACAGGTAAATACCACAGGTCATACTGGTTGGTTAGCAGTTTGCAACAACTACATGTGTACAGTAGGTCCCTTTTGTAAGTGTTGGGGGGGGGGGAACGAGTAAAAATTAGTTTCTTAAGGATTTTGTGCAATGTGCATGTATTCACATGTGCTTGAAGTAGCGCACCGATAAGCACCATCAAACGTACAGCACATACTATGTGACATGTAGGCCAATATGTGTAGACTCAGCAATGCATTAGCACAGCTCATTAACAGAAACTAATTTATTTAGCTTAGTGATTGGATAATGGTTTATCGAAGCAGACTGGACTTCAATTTGCCAATGCAGATAATGGATTTACTGGCGATATGATAATGCATGCTTTTATCAGTAACATGCAGTTGGTAGTGTTCCAAAGTCAAACCTCTCCAATGCTGATTGGGGAATCCTGGCCCAGAGTGTGCAGGATGCAACATGGATTTAGCTCTGTGTGCAAACTAGCACTGCAAGATAACTGTAGCTTTGGTTAGTTTGCTCTATATTGACCTCCAGGTCAATGGGTACAGGTGTACACCCACATTGTGCAAAAGTTTCAACATCTCAAGGTTTTTTGGGAATTTATTCACGACCATAATCCCTTCTCTTGGACTGAATTACACCAGACTTGTCTCTCTACACTACATGCACACGGACATTGTTTACAAGGGACGTTCAAGTGTAACTCAGAATGTTAATAAAGGGGACCAGACTATTTCCCATTTGTGCTGCAGTTTAATAATGATTTTTTCAATACGATATCAAAAGTCATAAAAAGTGGTACATGAACTACTGTACCAGCACTACCATCAAGCAAATACAGTGCAATGTACACATATTTTATTTTATGACTTGATGGTCTCTCCATAAACCCAGGAGCACCAGTATTCAGTTATAAAAAAAACAGTGCTATCATTTGAAAGTAATCTGGGATGGCCCCTGTGCATGACTCCACCCACACCTGAATCCATTTCCTATGTATTTCTCATACTAATGCATCATGTTATAGTGCACAAGGGCCTAATAGGTACAGGTCTGATCCAAGAAACCATGCATGCCAAGTGTGTTTATTGATTTAGCGTGGCTTTGCTGACATGGCTAATAATCCAGTTCCATATAGCTTAGCGATAAATGTTGCTCTCTAAAGTTGCATGGTGAAGGTTCATACGGAAGTGTTCATTTAAGATCTTGAGAAAAACGTTCAATGTAAAATGTATTAAAGTAGAGTATGTTTTAGAAATTGAATTGTGCAAGTTACTTGTAACTACAAATACATATGAAATTGGGGGTTCTTCACTACTGGGCCAAAGAGGCACGAGAGTGAGACAAACGTAACTGTTTGGTGAACTGTTTGGTGAACTGTTTGGT
>CM021546.1:8507051-8525102 GCA_010994315.2 Pisaster ochraceus | reverse complement strand
TTTGATGTTACTGTTTGGTGTACTGTTTGTCGACTTTTTGGTGTACATTCCAAAGCCGTTCAACAAATTTAATCATCTGTGACCTTTAGAAATTACAATGTCACTTGAAAAGTGACGTGTAACAAAAACACACAATAGCCTAGAAAGTGAAGAAAGAGTTAAACAAAAAAAGCAAAATGCAGTCAAACTGAGATATTGCTGTGGTGTTAAAAAAATAAAAATGTGAACTAAGGCGCATATGAATATTGGACACACTTTTGAGAAACAATTCTTAATTTTGTTCATTCTTGATATCAACCGTTTAAGTATGTACTGTATAAAATCACATGTACAAGCTTTATACTACCCCATAACATGCTTGATGAATATCAAAACTGACTACTGCAGCAATGCACTTTCAATGCTGTGCTCGTACAGACATTACAGTACATGTATGTACAAGCTACAATTAACTAAGACAGAGTTTACGTCATTAAGGGATTTCAAGTCGAGCTTAAGATGGTTATCAATTAAGAGAAATAGCGACAGGCAATTTACAAATACAGCAATGGCACCACAGAAGGTTGCTCTAATTGACATGAGTACAACAAAAACTTAAATGGTTAAGCACCATAAGAAAAGAAAATAATAACATAATTGAATTTTGTTCTCTCTTGATGTTTGCAGTTTAACTAGATTACCATAACTCTACCTTGGGAAGGGAAGCGATTCCTGTTTTGCAAATTTCAAGGCTCTGTTCATGCATGCCATAAACTGTTTTTGTTGGGATACCCACTCATGAACCCTTGACCCAGTGACCCCACAATCTCTTAATTGTAGCTTTCAGTGCATTATTAATTCACATGCTGAGTTATGTCATGACCTTGCCTCATTCATAAAATACCACTACAAATCAAGACAGTTTAGACAAAAACATAAATCATTGTTGACATGCGTAACAGGTGGCAAATTATGAAGTCATGCAAACTAGTGTAATACCAATACATGTACATGTACAATGGAAGAGGACTATAATGTACATTGACATTGCGTCCAAAATATTATTCAGCAGAGTAAGGGGAGTACGTTATTCTTCTTTTTCTTCTTCATGAGCAGTGTAATTCTCCTTCAGTTTTTAATTAGTCCCAACAGACCAGGCAGTTTGGATAGCATGCGACTTAAATCATCTTACTCCACACCAAATTGTTTGGACTTGGATAAGATTGCAGCACCTGACCCACTGATAAGCTGAAGTTTGTTGTATGGGCCTAATGGCCACAGTCCTGAATCCTTCACTTTGTCAATTGGACACAGAAGGAAGACTGTTAGGGTTAAACCCACCATTAAACCATCTTGTGAACGGTTAGACCTAAACAACATCAGAGAATCAGAGATGTGTTTTAATCAGAGATTTTTGCAAGTAAAATGATTTAAAGTCTATACCTGGAGGATTAGTGAACTTTCACATTAATACATCTCAGTCTTTGCTCTCTTCTTGGTTACCTTTAACTTCATACATGTACATGTGTGTAGCTTCAAATATGCACTGGACCACTGGGCAGAGTCTACCATTGGGCATGTAATCCCACAACCAAACATGTACATGTACTGCAGACTAGTGACTTCTTCTCAAACAAATGCAAGTGTTTAACAGTCATTTCTGTGTTCTGCGTAATTCTCAGTTGAAACACAGGTGTGCAACTGAACTGTAAACTCTTTAAGCAGGTGTTTTTATTTGTTCACCTTTTGTTGTGTGCACCTCTGTAATGTTTCTCCAACACCTTAATTTCCTCTCAGGACAAGTCCATGACATTTTGTACAACAAAGGGACAGTAAGCTGAGATAGTTCAAACAGATCAATCAGTTTCCTGTTCTACCACAACACAAAATACACCTTAGATTTTAAAGGGATGCCAAAATATTAATGGATAATGGCTGAAAATATGAGAGTGTGAAAATTGCAATAAACAACAACACATTACGAATAAGGAAACATGATGTTGCTTCACATCCTACCACATTGTCACACTGATTTGGCTTTTATTTTTGATACTTTATGAACTTGTATTCATACTTTCTCCCCAAATTGGTAACCAAGTTGGAACTTAAACAGTTTTTGTTTTCCCTTAAGATCTTTTTAAAGAAACTATTTCTCTTAAAGAGATGGATGAATAACCACTACAAACTGGCTGAAATGTTTGCGATGGTTATCAACTTACTGCAGTGCACTTAAACAGATTTCTCCAAGGGTAATATTTTCCTATAAAACCAATCAAGCAAAAGGAATCTCAATAGCTCTTACACGCACAGTGCTTGTACGCAGAACAAGCTTACAGTTGGCGTTAGTTCATCCAATGAATCCAAATGAATGATCCCAACTGGGAACTCACTATTTGCCCACCTGGGGGTATTGTTTCTATAATTGTCCCAACTACAAGTTGAGAATTGTTAACATGTTTGATGTAATGTATGCGTACATTATGAATGTGTTAACACAGTGCATTCTGTGGGCACCCTCCCTGCGCACACTACTTGATATGTGAAGACAATTTCAGAGACGCGAGGAGCTCAATGTCATTTAATCATCTACATTGCATTCACCGGCCTGTGAACAATTTTACATTTTGCTCAGAGCAATCGTAATACATTTACGGCAAGGTGTATGACTGTGCCTGATCCTACATGTTAACGAAACACTCATGGCATTTCAGATGTTTGAGGACACCTTTCAACCACAGAAACACACACAATTTGAACGGTTGATTTAATACATGTACACCTTTAAAAATTCTAATACAATTTTGGGGTTTACCTGCCCAAAATTATTCATGCCTACACCCCCTCAGAATTGCTAATTACAACACAACCCACCCCAACAAATTATATTTATTCCCCCCTCCCCTAACAATTTTTAGCATTTCTTTACATTATTTTAACAAAAACTAGGTAAAATATTCCTTAACATTAAAAGGGAGTCAGTTTCAGGGAGGGTTAAGACTTTTTGCAAAGTGCATACATGTAGCAGTTTGTATTAGTGTTAAGAACAGTGTCATAGTGCGTGCAGTGTAGTCTCAATAAATTATTTTTCTCATTACATTATTGTAAGTACTACATGTATGATTGTACGTACACACCCACATGTAACTTTCTCACACCCTCTATAATAAATCCCAAATGAGATAAGCAGTTACAACACAAACAAAACCTAAGATGGTGGCATGCATTAAGCCAGTTCTTCCTAATTCAGTATAGTCAAGCTGTCTATTTTTAGAGCAGCCCTATTAAAATACACTGGTCATGGAGCAGTCTTGCCCATAGCATCGTTATATGCACATCTCCACCCGCAGTTGTCTTCTTGTCCAGGAACCAATTTAAAAACAGCATACTGCTGTGGAGGTTGCAAGGCGAGCGCAATCAATTATGGGCGGCGCATAGTAGTGTATTGCACACAAAGAGAAATTCAAGCATTGAGATTGAAGGAGGCAGGGAAAGAAATGAAAAATGCTCCTTGTCATCACCCTCACCTTACTCTGCATAAATATTTTAAACCATTTTCTGAGCAGTTTGGTTCTCATTTGGTCCAACACATAAATTTCTCCACTGCACATTTCTCTTCAATGTAATGAGCAGTGTACTGTTCATGTATGATACATTATATTGCACCCAACGACCTTTTAATATTTGTTGTTTTCTGTAAACGGCTGTAAAAATTCCAATAGAAATTCACATTATTATTTCCTAAGAGACTTGACAATCTTCCGTCCAGCCTTGGAAAGATTCTTTATGTTAACAGGAAACTAATAGGTTCCACCATGATAAAGGTCGACAGTGTACAATAATCTCAAAGCCAAATGCTACTGACTATTCTGCAAGTACATGTACATAGATTGGATTGTACATGTTCCCCTGGCTACCAGTCTGCATCACCAGCCAATAGATGATAAATTCAGCCTCCCCACATGACGCTGGAAACCAATAGGGGGCCACTGGAGAGCCTCCTCGCAAATTTGGGGGAAGTCACCTAATTGGGGACATTATGACCTCTACCAAATTAACAGTGGCATAGTACTCACCATGTTTAAGGCACCCTCCCTCACCCTATAGCTTGAGGGACAAACTCACAATGTGAGGATACCCAATCTTAATTCAAGGGAAGGATCCACAGAGGAAGTGACTCAAGTCAAAGGATTACTGCCCTGGATTCTTGAAAATCGGCTGACATTGGACTTTACAGAAAAGTTAACACTGGGCTAGTTAATTAACATGTATCATCTTATCATGAAATATCAGAGCACATGGACAAATTAATCAAACTTGTTGGCCAACATAAAATTACATCAAGTAACTTTACCGATAAAAAGATTCCGCTCAACTGAACAAAAACCAAAAAGTTAATTTTGCTAACAAAAGCTCAAAAAGTCATCATGAGTAACACGAACAAAAAGTTGGGAAGCCTAGCCTTGGTCAGGGTAACATGTCTCCAAATTGTAAGAGTTATGACCCTGAGTCATCTACCTGAAACTCGGAGGGGAAATGTACCAAGAATAAACCATCTGTGAAATTGAAAGTGTCTTAAGTTATAATCTCATTCAACTGTTCACCGATTCGACCTACATTGGACAAGTACTCTCCCCTAGGAAAAAATTACATTGGAGGACTATTAAACTGAACATGGGTGTAGCTGGTCCCAACGAGCCACAGAGTGAGACACATGGCATGTGCACCATTTCTAAACAAACGATCAAATCTACATGCTGAGGAAAAAGTCTAGCCACACTCAGCTAGTTGACTCCTTTCCAACTAGACCTGCATTGAGTTGCAATGCCAGATCAAAACCCTGCAACAGAATTAAAATAAAACTGTTAATTCAAAAGGGCTAGTCTATTGATACCTCTGTATGCATAACTAATTTCTACTTCAATGAACTCTGGAATTACATATCTCCTCCTTTAAAATTCTACTTGATTTAACCTGGCATATATTACATGCCTGTGAATACTAAACTTGCAGCCACCTGATATAAAGTGATCTTTGGAGTACCAGGGACAATGAAAGGATAGGACAAGGGTTATGCACAAACACAAAGGCCAGACAGTTGAGCAAAAACTCTTGCATCTAAAGCTCTATTGAGTTCTTGCTTCATTGTAGGAAGGAACTAGAGCAGTGCATTGTGCATTGTGGGCTGTAAACAAGTCCAGGACTGTTAAACCTACATGTGCATAGTCATTATACATTACCTACAGAAACCACAACACCAGGCTTCTCGCTTCATTGTTAATGTAGTGTTCCCCCAAGTGTTCCCATACTATAACATACTCTTTTCCTCTGGTACAGAGAAACCCTGCCCCTTCTAAAATCCTCTACAGAATTCCTGAGACTCCCAGAACACAATGAAGACACAATGGGAGGGGGGTACATCATGCCACACATTGAGCACCAAATGAGAAACAGCACTGTGAAGTGGGAGCTTGGCATCCATTTAAATCAGCTTTATACCCTAAGTGACCAGCAAGTAACACCGAATAATTATTATAAGGTACACAAATGCTTCTTATTAACCCACGCCCTCTCATTTGCCATTCCCTTTTCAATCCCCCAAACAGCTCAGAAATTATGCATTAATTCTTCATGATAAAAAAATTTCAGATTTCTCAGAAGGGCAACTTTTTTCTGTCTTTTTTTATGGGCTATGAGAGAGTTGCAACATGGATGAACCCGTATTCTTTGGTCATGTGGTTGCTGGACATCATTTTCAGTGCAAGTGTAGCACAACCCAATATGCAGTCTAGTCTGGCACACTGTGTGTACACATGCAATCAGTCACAACTCCCTTATCACCCAGCTTTGAGACATGATCTTAGTTCAAATTTGAACAGAAAACCAAAAAGCAGTCTTAGAATATTGTTGAAATAACAAAACGGCAAAAGCCCCAGTTGTACGTGTACTGTACACTTGTCTGTGGGCATGGCTCCGCTGAACCTTCCATGAACCACAAGGGCTGAGACTATGATACAGCTAAGCATGACCTGACAGTCACCCACTGATTGAGCCCAAATCATCGGTTTCCTTCTTCAAAGGGGAGACCCTGATTCAGCATTACAATTTAAAGGGAAGTCCTAGAGAGGTTAAGTACGTCAATGCTCTAACAATTACTAAGATTAAAGAATTATGGGACAGAAGCTGATTTACCAACTTCTCATTTTAATGTTTTTCGTTTGTTATTGCTTTTAAGATTTATTTTAAATAATTACAATCAACTACATGTAAAACTTCAAAAAAATTCAGCTTTATATATGACAAACAATTTTTCTTTCTTTTGGTTGCCTCTGACAAACAGATGAAGACGGAGGAAATGTGTCATCAGAGCACGAGGTCTATGAAGAATCAGCTGAGCCTGAAAACCACAGAGTAATTTCTGCTCTGTAGCAGGAAAGCTGTTATAACTTTAGGCAAGACGTGCTTAACTTTACCAGAATACTCTTTTGAGATACTGCCTGATCCGGCATTAACTGTTCCATGGAGATTAACAGTTACCTAAATCGGTATTGAACATACATTTTCAACAATTTTATATTCATCAGTTACTACTTGTAGGTGGAATCTGGTAATAAAGAAGGCTTTGAATTTAAAAGTATCATTATTCCACAAAGAAAAATGATTGAAACTGATACATTTGAGTCCCGCAAGTTTCACTTTCAGACCTTGAAGTCGAGAAATTCAAGAAACTTTTTAAAAAACACTTGTGATTTCATGAGTGAACTACAATGGCATTATCACAGCTTTCCAGCAGTACTCTAATGAAAGGCTGTGGCTCATTGACTCCCACTAAAGTGAACTTTGTCCACAATGAACACCTTGCTGCCCCCATCAAATTTGTCTTAAGTAAACAGATAAAGCAATCCGAGGCAATATGGCCTGGTTCGTACACTCGTCAAGTTAATATTTAGATAAGATAGAGGTGTGATATCATTCAATGGAGACAACAGATGATGGGATAGTATGAATAAAATGGACAGGATTCTACCATGTGAACACACCTAGCGTGGTGCCACTTCAGTAGAGTTTAGTGTTGCCTTGTCTAAGAGTACAGGAGCAATGTCACATGATAAGAAAAGATTAACTAAAAAGGTTAAACATGCACAACATAAAATCGTGGCACAGTAGCATTCATTCTCACAATGTGATCAGAATAAAATCTCATACGACCATTCTTTTTCTAGGGGGAGGTGGTGGTAGATAATTTATACAGATCAACTACATGTACAAAACCATAACAAATCTTGCTGCCTTGCAAGATGTTGATTTGTGCATATCATTTTAATAGACATCTGAATATGTCAAGGTTTTCAGGCCTTGCTCTTAAACTTTTTGTAAAGTAGCCCACCAGGCTAGAAAACTGCATTTTACTTGCCCCCAAGAAGTTTTAGTATCCCAGATTTTAAACATGTAGGCCTATGCATCTTTCTGATGTATTAATGATAGCGATCATGACCAATTTCATTCACACATTCAAAAATGTATAAACACATTTTTATAGGTTATTATTCACACCCGAAAAGGAAGAAATGTGAGCATTTTAAGCAAGTTGGTTGCACAGGTTTTAGTAGCCCACAGGGCAAGTTGATAAGTGGTGTTAAGGACAAGCCCTGGTTTTGTAAGAAATACATCAACTACATTATAAAGCAGTTCATTTGTTGGCATTTGCTTCTGCCATTTGTTACAAAAACGGGTGTTTGCAGTTACAAAATGAGCACAGTACACACTAGTATATATTGCATACAAGTGAAATAACCTATCCCTAGTTATTGAGCTATCAGGCATTCCTGAAACCATTCTGAAACCATTTCAACTCACAGCATACAGCCTGAATATGATCAAATGTGGTTTTGCTTATTGAACAGTCACTGTACATAACCATTTGAAAATCATTTATTTTAAAGGTAGAAATACCGGGCACTTTACATGGAATATTTGGTCCAGTGCTGCTAGAAACTTAAACCCCAATGTTATTTTCCTTAAATTTTTCAACCTCAAAGGCCTCTACAACTTCATCTTCCAGAGGGCAAGGGCGGCCATTTTCACATTGAAAAAACTTCAAGATCTTCAAGTCTATGGGAAACATTTGAAGGGACACCAAGGCTAGGAGAAAAGGGCAATGAAGGCCACGACCTCTGTGTACAAATGTATTTATAGTGCTGGGAACCCCCATTCTAACCTCAAAATCATTTTACTGTCTATGAGTGACAATGGTCCAAAGGGTTTGCCCTTAACTTTTTTAACGACTGTCCAGCAGGACCAGTTGGCTAGTTATTTTACTAGTCCATCAGCTTTTTCACTAGTCAATCTGTCATAAGGAAATAGGGATGCTTTTCAATACTGAACTAGTCCGCCGGACTACTAAAAGAGAATTCTGACTGGTCCTCCGATGTAACGACATTTGGCCAGCAGACAACTGCTAAGAGAAAATGCTGGTCCATAGTGAGTTACACTAATTTTGGGATAGTAACAATGCCCCCTTTGCCTTGAACTTGAGGGCATACTACAGATTTTCTAGAATGAAATTGGAGCAAGCCCTGTTCGCAAGTAGAAAGTGAAATTTTTTGATAAAAAAGGGTTCCCTGTGATGTGTCTAACAGTACACTATATGAAATACAGATACTGAAAAGCCAAATTTATTTTACTTAAACATATTTCTAGTTTGATCGAGCTGCTATACAAGCAGTTCATCCCTTGGTCCAATCCAAGCTATCAATGAAGTTACGAACTCTAAATATGCTTAGTATTTAGTTGTTAACATGCAAACATTTGCCTAATGGTTGGATTAGATGCATAGAGCTTTGAATGTCAACAGAAACTGTTCACCGTCCATCATGCCAAGGGTCAAGTACTGACTATGCTTGATCTAGGGTACAATTTAGTTTTTCATTAAATCACTGATCGTGTTCTTCAAAATTATTAGTAGGCGTACCTTTTTAGCAACATCCTAATATTTAAAAAGAACAATGATGAATCAGTATTTTAGCAACAACTAACAATTTCCCTGAATTTAAAAGGGGTTAAGTTTTGGGTTTTCTCCCTGCAAGCCAACACCACCCCCCCAAAAAAAGAGCTGTTGAACAATTAACTAAGAAGATTTGTCGACTTTGACTGAGTCAACAACTCGATTTAGCCCTCCATAATGCAAGGCCCATCCTTAACACTAGCCCTGCATGCTTTGTTGTAGTAAAATCTGCTATGGATTTATTAAAAGAAAAACCACTTCTCAACTTGCCCAGTGAGTTACTAAAAACTGAGCAACCAACTTAAACAACCTTTTGAAAAGGCAGTCTTTTGAAAAAAACAAGCAACTGCACTGGAAATGGAATGGCATTTGCATCAATTCAAGATGATCTTGTGAATCTCCCGGTTTCCTTTCCCTGCCCTCTTGGCTTGACCTTGGTTCTCAATGTATTATTGTAATGAAATAAATAACAAGATTTACATCAATGATTCGAGGGTAAAAACTAAAAAGTGTCTACGCTTGCTGAGAACATTTTTCCTCTGGCTAGCTGTATACAGAACCATGTCACGACCATTTCAATTTCAGCCCCAAATTCAACCGGTACCAGACTAATTACGTTAAAGAGTACATAGTGAAATGGTATGCATTCAACCAATTTACCGATCGATCTGAACCCGAACTGAAGCAACGACCGGCAAACATAAATTGCACCACTAAAATCAATCGAACATTCAACAAAATATATATGTACTTCAAGAAAATAACATTCTCTTCATGAAAATGAGTCCAAAAACAGGGCAAAATGTTTATTTTTTGAGAAATTCGTGAAAATTCCTTACCTCGCCGTCCTTTTCGTACTTTACCGACATCTTGAAGCCGCGAAAGAGCAGGCGTGTGAAAATCACGTGACCAAGTGGGCGATACTATTTCATAGAGTAGGGAACGAAAATAAAAGGTCGTTTGATACGTCCCGCACGGTGATAGTACATCGATTATGGCAAGAGGGGGGCAGTACCGGTATGATGAAACAATGAAACAACTAAAATTAAAGGTAAGCGTTCCCCAAAAAAAATAATGATGATGAAAATAAAAAATCAACATTTCTCCGACAGTAAGATTATAAATTTTAATCACTATACTCAATGGCATATCCAGAAAATATCTTTGGAGAAGAAAACCCTGCCTTCAGTTGGGGTGGAGATGGAGGGGCAGGGAGGGCTTGCGAAGTAAACTATATAATTATACAAACTGAAATGAATACAGAATAGCAGAATTCACGCCAACACGTCATGCCTTAAACTCTTTTGGTACAATTTTCTTTCCTTTTTAATAAAAATAAAGATTTAAATACAGATTTAACCAAACACAATCCCATAGGGCATAGGCCCATGGATATTAAGAATCAAGAAGTTGTGGATGAGTTTGGGCAGAACTGCTGCTATGACTATTTTCAATCCTCCAGTGATCAAACCATTGCTTGACTTTTTTATGGGGGTCATGGTTGTGTGCTAATGTGGCCCTAAATAAAATAATGTTTCTTAAAATGTTGCGAAATAATGTGTAAGTTAAAGATAGAACAGCATATACCTTAACCAACGGATTAAAATAGCAGCTAATCCAGTTTTAATTATTTTCACACTGGTTTGTTCGGAGAGTAGCATGATCTTTCAACACAGTATAATACCACATGTGAAATCAAAATTATGAAATAACTTACCCACACAAATTGTTCCTTTGTTGACAGATTGTAAAATTCAAGATTTAAAGTTACCTTTTAATATTAGCTGTTCGTCCGACACCAAGCTGGGAGTGGGACGTAGTCGAATTGTTGAATTAAAACAAATGTTTCCTTATAGTAAACACCTCTGAGCCATAATGCACTGCTACGTGGTTTGTGTTTTACTTCATTGGGAAAAAAACATTGGTACAGCCCAATGATAAAATGTATCAAAATGCATCCTTGAGAACTTTCCGGTCTTTCCTTCCCTCAGCTATCCGTTCATACCTCCCCTATTCATAGAAGAATGGTGCGGTCCATGCCGCTCGAGTATTGACGTCATGGAAATCTTCTGCTGGCCGGCTGCACAAAATGGGTCATACAATTAATTATAATGCATGGGGTAGGTATAAAGGAAGGAGGGCGTGCGGAGGCGTTGAGTTTGGTCATGGACCAAATGTTTGAGGGGGGAATATACAACATGGATGAATAGAATAAGCACATAACCATCCAAACCAAATTTGGTGCAAATTTTGAAGTAGAAAAGTAAAAGTACAAAAATCCTCGTGCATTGCAGGTTTGTTTATGGATTATCGCAATAGACCATGAAGTTGTTTCATCAAATAATATTAGTCAGAATACTTGGGGCAAGTTTAGCAGTGAGGGTAACTGAGTCCCGCCCCTCGCGCACACACACCATTCAAAAAAGGGAATGCGTGAGTGGAATAATTGGTAACGTTCAATGGAGCTCGAAGTAAACGCTGTGGATTTGTTATACAATACCAGGTATAATCAATAGTGATCCTTGCTCCTACTCCTAGGTCCACAGTTGGTATTTGTTTGCACAGGAAAAAAGGCGGTACTATGTGAATTTCCAATAATTGTCCGTATGGCAGTTTGGTTTGAATTCAAACCCACGCGAATTTAACTTAAAACCAGGCACTTTTAGGGTCAAGCAAAGTAGACTCGAGTTACACTTTTTGTATAAGTCCCATTAGCCAATCACCAGACCCACACTACCCTTTATATCAGCACTCAATTTATAGAGCATGGAGCTATCATTTTTATAGCTCCATGCTTAGAACAACCGTATAGTAAAACGGTGGGGTTGCGGGTGGGTTCGAATCCCACCGTCCCAAGCCCCCCACCGCTTGTTTGCACTGAACATAGTGCTTATCACATTGGGTATTGGAGGACACAATACCCAGATGTAAAAATGACATCAGTTTGGTTTTCAATTATTGGTTTGTGAGTTTGGTTGTCAGTGATTGTGAAAGTGCATCCCGGAGCACTTCACTGAGTTGGTAAGATAACCGCACTTTGAGGCCTATCGCGCCTCATAAAACGAATTACTATAATGCCACCAATGGATTTGAATGAATAAGCAACAATGAATAAATAATACTATGGTTGCTGTAAAATACAAGGGGAACCGGAAATTGTATGTCAGAAGGTGAGGCTACTTCTGGTTTCAGTACTGCTGATCGTAGTTGATGTAGGCCCCCTACTTCAATGATCTCCAAAGTCCGAAATAATCAAGTCTATGAAACATTTTAGAATCCTCAAACAAAAAGTTTGACTTTCAAGTTAAAACAGAAGAGAGTGTTCACAGTTTCTTATTTTTACAAACGTTTTCTATCGGTTTCATTGAAACGTAGCCTAACCAGGCGATGGAAAAACATTAGTTGAACGTCAAGTTTGATTGAAGATTGGAGAGGGGTGTCATTAATAGCTCTTATTTCAAAATTCAAGTTTATTTCTCTTTACTTATTGTTTGTTCTTTGAGAAAAATTTTCTTCTTCTGTGCCAACCCTCACCCCTTTTCAGTTGTGACGACGTGCACGACGCAGAACATGAATGTATAAAGGCCCCTCCACCCTGGCCGTCTTGCCCTCTCATTGGTCATCTAAATAGTTATGTATAGCTCCATGATATAGATTAGACTGGTTCACTCATAGTTATTATATTATCTTAGCATTAAACTCCAGAAAAGAAAAAAAGAAACACTCAATAAAAACAAATCCAGAGAAACACATCACCCCCCCCCAAAAAAAAGACGCTTGTTTTTGTACACTGAAATTCTTTGTTTTTATTTGTCACTGTTTTTGTTTATTGCTGTTGAATGGTTTGTTCCTAGATCCTCCAGCACTTTGTCGGTCATATTTGCCTATGTTTCTTTTGTTCCGAACCTAGCCCGGCTATTTTTTCCCGTTTTTTTCTATAGTCCCTACTGTAGCCACAACCCGGCACCTATATTTTAGGACAGACGAGTTTGGCACTTGTATGCATTAAAGTGACTATTACTGTGTTATACCATGGAGCAATGGTGTTGATGAGTATTCCAACAAAATGATATGGAATCGCTACATTTTAAAAGTGAATCGATCAGTGACTAACTTTCTGATCGAGTTCAATGGCACTACCTCATAATGCACTGAAACGAGAACACTGATCGAGAGTTCAGCGATTGTAATGTTTTGAAATACCGCCACCCATTGGTGAAAATAGACCAAATACCACACACCGAGACTTCTCATGTGAGTTATCATGAGAGAGAGCCATGAGAGCCAGACTGTAACACGTACACACGTTGTTGAATTGTGTTGAATGAATGACAGAAATGATTCACAGAACATTACTCCTACACACATCCTTACTTACACAATTACACTTACAGTATACACTACAGACAGTTACAAGTTACATATAAACCATATGAACGGTGTGATGGGCATTGGATCTTGACCTAGAGCTGGACAAGTTTGAGGTAAAAAGCCGTGACCATCGTGGATGTAGAGTAATTTGTGTAGATTCGATTGTTCTTTGTTTTTTAAATCATGACCCGATCCAATAATTAACTCGGACTAGACTAGCCCCACTTGTGTGGCCAAAGAACCTGAATCCTGAATCAAGGATTCAGGTTCCTTGGACACACAAGTGGGGCTAGGACTAGATTAGACCATAGACTAGAGTAGAAAAATGAAGGGTCAAAATAAATAAAACACCCATCCATATTCACTCAATCAAAAGCCTTTTTTTGATAATGACTAATGAGTTCTTTTTTTACTTAGTTTTAAATTTTTTGGGGGAAAATTTCCGCATCCGGCCACCACTTGTTCATTCATTAGACATTACGAATTAAAATATAGTATCTTATTTAATCAAATGAGATATTGCTTTTGGGAACAATGAGTGAAAAATCGGTGCTGGTGGCCGGATACAGAAATTCCACTTCTACTACTACTAGTAAATACCATGACTATATTACTATTAGTAGTACCACTATCCTACATTACAATTAATAACAATAACGTTAATGGGCAGAGTTCTAGCCCTGGTAGGACGTCAGTGTATGTTGATGTTTGCATCGGAAGAGTCCAACCTGGGCTAGGCAGAGTCCATGTCATAACTTTAATAACTACAAATTATGTCAGGATATGATAGTAGAAACTAGGGTCAATGAGTGACCAATTACGACCCAGCAAACCAGTACTTTAATTCAGTGCACTAGACCATAGACGTGCTGGGGTCAAGCAATAGAATAGAACAATAAAAACGTGCTTACGTCGCGCTCAAATCTCAGCCAATGACAGAAGTTTATTTTATAAGGTCTTCATTGACTTTGAAGTGAGGCACTGCTTAGGTTTTTTCTGAATACAATGAAAAAACAATAGTGGTACCATCGATCTCTCATAATCCTCATTTGTACAACAAAAGGACAAAGGTCTAAAATGGGAAAAATGTGCAACTTTTTTCACTGATTTTAAAACCTTTATAAGTTTAAGTTTTACGTTCAAACTCAAGCGCCATGTTTCAAATTAAGGTAGTGGGATCAAGAATGCCATCAACACTGGGTGTGGAGCTGCCCTGGTATCTGGTATCTAAAATAGCTCCATACTCAGTTACACAACTGCCACACTTTTTGTTAAGACTTAAATTGTATGTTAATACTCGGACATTTACTCATCCAAAAACTAAACAATATATTATCATTTTAAACTCTTTATGTGAATATAGGATAGCCAGAAGTGAAGAAGAAAGCAAAGATGGAATTCGACCATGTCCTGAAAACTGTTGGGGAGTTTGGCCGGTTGCAGAAATCAAATTTTCTCTTCATATCGTCACTGAACACCATTATGGCAACTCACATGCTCGCCCTTGCCTTTGTTGGAAAGGAACCTTCATATGTCTCATGTAAAGACAACCCTATTGCTAAAGACCATCCATGCAGTCCAGGTGCAAGACCCTGCAAGGAGTTTGCTTACTCTCATGAGTTTACATCTATTGTGACAGAGGTGAGGGGTTATGGGGTCATACAACTCAAGATATCATTTTTTAAATATCCCCCTAGAATTGCCTTTAAATAGAGAAATCAGTGAATTTCGGTTGGAGCAGACACAAAGGAAGGCCTGCGTTGGAACTGGAAGTAGCAAGAGCAGTCAATGTGTGACCATTACCAATGAGTGTGCATGTAATTTTATGACTATCTAACTGTGCAGCTGTACACCCGAATGTCAACAGAATTTTAAAATCCTACAAAATGTAAACAACTTGAGCTGCTGCTGTAGTGTAAGGATTAGGATAGCTTCATAATGCATGGGTTATGGGTAAATGACCCACTGACTGGCTTGACGGTCAAAATGGCAGAGATGCATGTGCAGGTAGTATCATTCATTGCTAGGTAGCTGCTAATGTGGGATTGGTTTAACTATTAGGGCCCATTTTCATACAGCTGCTTAAGCACAAAAATTTGCTAAGCACGATAAAATGTTGCTTACCAGAAAGAGGTTACCAGCCAAACTCTTATGTCACAGTTCTATTTGTGACTGGTATCCTGCTCATTTCTCTTTAGCATAAAATTGTTCAGCATTATTTTTTGCTTAAGCAGCTCTAAGAAATTGGGCCCAGATCTTTTTATATATTTACAAAATTTAACCTCAATCTCATTATTTCAAATATGGAAGCTTTCAGTCATTCACTTTTACTTTTCCATTGGAACAGTGGGATCTGGTTTGCAGCAACAAGTACAAAGTTGGACTTGTCCAGTCTGTCTTTATGTTTGGTGTTCTGATTGGAGTGATGATATTTGGTATGATGGCTGACAAATATGGGCGCAGAAAGATTTCACTGGTAGGACTGATTTTGATGTCTATGTTTGGCATGCTGAGTGCTCTAACCCAATCTTACATGCAGTTCACAATTGCCAGGTGAGTTGAGCCTTTTATCAAGAAGTTTGCTTTCAAAATACACTAAAAATGCCCGTAATTAGTATTGTTAATGATGGAGTTGGTATTTCTGTTACTTTGCTTCAGGTTTCTGTTTGGCCTTGCTACAGGGGGAGTTATTCTTACTACATTTGTGCTTGCCACAGAGAACCTTGGAAATGCACACAGAGGGCCAGCTGGTACATTTATGCAGGGTCTCTTCTGCATTGGAATAATTGTGAGCATTTAATTAATCATTAAGAACCAACAACTATGGCACTGCAAAATGGTTGTCAGATGGGTACATTGTGATAAAAAAGTTCTGTGCTCATCTTTTACAATGTTGAGAATTAAGCATTGAAAATCAATACAAAAATCTGTCCTGTATTTCTTTCCATACGAGGGATACGATTGTCCAATGTTGCAGCAGTCAATACATGGTTTACCATAAAGGTTGACATGTGACACGTGCTCCACCAATCAAATGGTTTTTATAATATGAATTTTATTGTTCTTACTGATGTTGCTGGATGTTGTTTCTTATTGTTTTGGTTTATTCCACATAAGAACATGTGATTTGTAATCGGGATGTAGCACACATTTATCAAAGAACTGTTCTATGAAACTCTACTGCATACTTATAAATCATTGTATTTTTAAATCACTATTCAGCTCTTTGCCTTAGTGGCTTACTTTGTCCGAAGTTGGCGAGTCCTACTGTTTGTCACAACAGCTCCTTTAACTTGCTTCCTCTCTATAAACTGGTATGTACTGAAAGTGATAATCCTATAGATGTTGAGACTTTTGTTGCAACCATGGACTGGGCCTGGGCTTCATCACCTGACTGAAGCCCCGTAAGGAAAGAGCATATTTTTTAAATAACTGACAAAGCCTGAGCACAAGCCGTGGTTTCAAAACAGGGCCTAAAACAGGGCCTAAGACAGTGCGTCACACATGCACTCACTGGTAACAATGACAGACTTTAGCGGAAAACTTCATAATGGGTGTAGTAGTGTACAAAAGCCCCCATTACGTTTTTGGTGTTACTGTTATTGTTTTAAAGACTTAAGTTAAACTGTAGAATGTAATATCTTTCTTGATTTGTGAATACCATTTTGAACATGAAGCAACATGCCCCAAAAAACAAGATATCTCAACAAGTCAAACCAAATTGTCCTCCACTTTAGAGCAAAGCTTGAAAATTGCACATAATTATTTAAACACACAGGTGATAGTAGCTGGACCAAGACGGTGGAATGCGCTATCTCTCAGCTATCATACTTGCCACTATGTTTATCAATTCAAACTATTTTGGTCTTTTCAGGACTCCTGAGTATTTTGAAATCTTTAGGAATATTTGTTTTGTAAACATCTGTAGGGCCTATTATTATTGTTATTGTTATCTTTACCTCTTTGTTCTGAGACTAGCTGTACATTACCACAAACATACCCTATTAGCTGTACATTTGTTTGTAAATTAACCTAGATGTTTAAACTTGCCACACATATTTTGTATGTTGATAAATGTTTTTGACGCTGTCCTCCAGGCTTGTACCAGAGTCCCCACGGTGGTTAGCTTCACAGGGAAGAATATCTGAAGCAGAGGATATACTCTATTACATCGGGCACTACAACGGCAAGAAAATCACCAAAGCAATGGTACAAAACCAAAGCAATTGGCTTTATTTCTTTGCATTATGTACAATGTAGTTCTGACATTAAATGTGTTACATCAACCAAAAATTCATAACTAGGGCAAATATAATGTAACTGTAACTGGTACTGTTGCAATTTCGAGGCATTTTTGTGTGGATCATGATATTCCACTTTTGAAATGTCTTTCCAACCTTATTAATTTCAAATCCTTTCATAACAAACGCTTTTTATAGCCTAAAATCGCTAAGTCCCTTCAAGCATTACTGAATCATCCTCAACCTCTTGGAGTATGTAGCATCGGCTGCATGCACAGATTGCTAATGATTGATGAATGCAAAGGAAAAACATTCGGTATCACAAACATTCACATCTTCCCACTAACAACTTTGCTTTGTCCCAGGTCCAGCTTAGGGTATCACCAAGTGTCACTACAAGCAACAAGCAGTACAGTCTGATGGACTGTTTCAGAACTCCACACTTACGCTTCCGAATGT
>CM021546.1:8481106-8493613 GCA_010994315.2 Pisaster ochraceus | reverse complement strand
CCCCCCAATAAAAAGGAAAAGTTCTTGTTATGCCTGGTCATGTGTAGATCTATTGTATCATTTGGTCCTAAAGTAAAGTGGTGGAAACAACACCTGACTCAAGAGTGTTTATGACTTTTTTGCCAGGTTGGTATTAAATTTTGACCCAAAACCCCATATAAACAAGTCTTGCTGTTTCACCTATTATAATATAGGATCACCTTATGTGATGAAAGATAGGAGTAAAATATTTTGCTATGAAACTATGCAGGTGCCGATCATCTAAAATGTCTTTCAACATACTGTCTTTTTTTTTCAGGCCAGGGAGTTTCCTTTTACAGTTTGCAATAAGCTATTCCAACCAGCATGTCTATGCGGTATGGCTCAGTTCAGCTCAGTGTCCCTCCTGGGTTTCAGAACATCTTGTGGCTGCTGTCTCAAGAGGTTCTACGGGTTAAACCAGACAAACCCTTTGAGTTCATTGCTGGATTCATGGATGATCTTCTAGCTATAAGAGAAGGTAAGTTCAGAATATTAGCCAGAAGTATGCAAATTTATTCTATTTTTATTGTGGCTATAACCTGATCTTGAAACTTTATGTGCCAAGTAATTTTTATAATAAATGGTTATTGGCCCATATTTCATATGGAGTTGGATCCAGGTATCATTTTTGTTAGAAACAATACAAGACCCTGATCATGCAGTAATAATAACAAATTGTGATTTTCACCAATGGCGCCAGACTACTCCCATCTAGCATCAGTGTGGTTTCATTGATTGGAATGGAGAATGGTTCTTGTGGGCTGCTACCTGTAAAAGATCCACGGATGCAGAACCCATTTTGATGGCTCTGCCAATCTGCTTACCGGGGATTTCAGTGCTTACTGTCTCCATTCTTCCTCAAAAATGCTTGTTAATATGAAATTATGCAAAAGCAAACAAGTCTTGATAACCCGTGAAATACGCCAACATTAAATGGTGATTTATCTTCTCCAGTAGGTATTTCAGGTGTGGTATCAGAGCAATGAATTTGAACCCAGAGGCTGCTTGCTTCTATAGGATTAAGAGACCCCAGGAAACAAAAGTCTGCCCTAGTGTGTGTAATTGCACTAGTTATACAAAGAGTTCAGTTGACAGCGCCAAACCGTCTTTTGTAAAGCAGTCACTTCTGTAAAGAATGATAATTTGATTATGGTTTGGGTAGCTACTATGGTGAACAAATAAACATTATTTGCCAACACTACAAGAGCTACTCAAAGTTCCCTTATAATTCTGGTCTTAATTTTTTTAATGAAATAAGCTCCAAGGCCAAGATTTCTTTGAAATGGTTAATGGTTAAATTTGCTCAATAACGAGAAATTCCAATGTGAGTTGTAAAATGTGCATTGTATCCTGTGTTTCCGTACGATATAGGCAAAGCCATTTAAATATTTGAAACAATATGTAGCATTTTTTCGTGTGAGGTCATTTTCTCAAAATGTTTTTTGTTACATTTTATGAGACCAGATAAAAATGTTTGCATTACTTCAAGTTATCTGTGTTCTGTGATAGTGAGCAACCGTTCCAATAAACACAAAGAAGTTAGTGTAGGGAAATTTTGTTTTGCAGACAACCCCCCCCCCCCCTTAAAAAACAAAACAAAAAACAAACACCACTGCAATTGAGGTAAGCTTCAAGCTGATATAAACAGGCACTCAATCACTGACAAAACATAAACCATTTATCCTCACTAAAAATATCACCATCAATTAAAACTAGGACTGATCTTTCAAAAAAATTACAATGTAGTTTTAAATATTTTAAATAGGGAAAGGTCTCTGAAAATCTACCCCAAAAACTTGGTATTAAACAGCACTCTTTAATCAATTTTTGTCGCAATCCCTTGTCAAAATAGTTGTTGACACAGGTGTGTTAAATGAACAATGTACATGTAGACCTGCATTCGGTTACCATGCCAACAAGATGTCAATTTTTAATGACCACTTTCAGACACAACACCCAATGAATATTTGATGACTGCAAATGAAAAGTGCTGCATACAGCACACATTGCAATTTATTTGACTTTTGTATTATTTTAGTATTTATACAAAAAGAAATTATGAATTTCAACCTGAAAGCTGCATCATGGTGAAGGTCTTGCAGTACCAATCTTGCAAATAAAATCTGTTTCATACATAACATTATTGTTATTTGTTTGACTTAACATTTATTGGATTAAGTGCAAAACTGTTTGTACATTGATGGCTGTAATTTCTTAAGCGATTCACCCTCAAATTGAGTAATTGAGTACTTTGCTTTGTTTTGTTTTTAAAATGCAAAATTAATTTTGTTATTGTATTTTAATAAAACAGCTGAAGTTCCAGTACATGTATCTTTACAGCTTTTGATCCCAAATCTTCCAGAGATGAATAATTCTAAGCAAGATACTGTCAATGTTCGAAATAGCATTTGAAGTGGCCCAAGAACCATAAATGCTTAATTTGATTGCTGCAATAAAACTGGCAAAACTAACAAGACATTGAACGTTAAGATGCACACACGTATGAAAAAAAAAACAACAACAGTGTCACATCACTAAATTTGAACTAATAAACCACAAGGGAAATTGATTGGGTAAATTTGAACCAGCAACCTCATAAATAGCATGCCAGTGCTCTACCAACTGGGCAATCTAGGCTAGCCTTAAGTTGGCGGACTCCCTTTTTTGTCATAGCTATGTTCCCCCAAAATTGAATACCCCTAAATTTGGTAACAATACATGTGTAGGTTGCTTTACATGGTGCGTTTATTGGAATAAATTCACACTTTCAAAAACAAATCTTTTATTTAAATCAATAAATGAGCTGATAACAGTTTTTGATATTTGACAGCATCTGGTTATGATCCAGTGACTCAAGGAGATATGATGACTAGGGTACAGGAACAATACTGGCAAGTCCAACGAGAGAGACAAAACAGCAAGAATGGCAGTGTAGCATTGGCTGTGAAGAGACCCAAGCAGTCTAAACCCAATGGTAATCTCTAATATTCAATCTAACAACCACTACGTGTTGTACAAGTTGGATTAGCACCTTATACCATCTTCCAATCTTCCCTTGGACTGATACTTGGATGTGACGTGTCGTGGCCGAGCGGTCAAGCGCACTGGACTCAAGCTCTGGTGTTTCTGATCAGCAGAGTGTGGGTTTGAGTTCGAGTCTTGACACTTGTGTCCTTAATAAGCAAGACACTATTAACTATTATGGCTTCGTCTTTCGGATGGGACGCAAAGCTGTGGGTCTCATGTAAAAGAACCCAGTATACTTATGGTTAAGAGTTATGGTTCACCCCGTTTTTTCTAGTATGGTTGGCTGCAGATTGCTCCACAGCACCTTGTAAGACCATTATGACATGGTGCCGTGTAAATAAATGGGTCTGATATATTGAACATAGCCCTGCATACCTTGTAGATAAAAGAGTGCTGTAGAAACAAGAAACAATGAGTTTGGCTGTCTTCAAAGGTTTTTTCTAAGCATTTCACACAGAAATATTTTTATTTACAGGCATGAAAATTATCATGAGTGATCTTTTAGATACAAATTAATAACTTTGTCTTTATGTTGTTATGATAAATCTGCTAAAGAAAATTTTGAACTTAATTCTTATTGTGGTGTAATCTAGTTTGAGTGTGAGTCTTCTGACCTGATTACATGTACAATGTATTTGGCCTTTGAACAGGTGAAGCTAGTGACATTGATGAGGAGCTAGTCTCAGAAAAGGCAGATGTTCTGGTAACACTTGCCGTGCATCAACATCAGGGAGAAGGAACTGGGAACTCAGGTAGTAACGTAGTGACAGATTTGGGGTTTGGTTACCTGGGGTCGATTTCACAAAGCGCTAAGATTCATCTTAAGATGAGTTGTCAGTATCACCATAGTAATTTGTATTGTGACGTCACACTTTGTTTAGCAATTAAGACTGATCCTGCACTTAAGATCAATCTCAACTCTTTGTGAAATCGAGCCCTGGGCTACTGTAGTTTTTTAATGGTACTTTAACTTGATAATTTTTTCATAAATTCTCTGTGAAAAAAAGTGTACCAAATTACAAGTTTTAGATGCAAGGGTGTTTTTAGGGGGTGTTTTTGCAACCAAATATATGTTTTAGGCATAGACCATTATTGTTGAGGGGCTGGATTTTACCAATTGTAAGTAAATGAGTAGTCCCAAATTTGATTGGATACCAAAATCTAATGTAACAGATAGTAGAAGTCAATGACTGTACGATATCACGCAATTATCTTAAACTTCCTAAAATTGAAAGAGTACTAAGAATGGCCAGCATTCATCAGGGCCCACTTTCATAGAGCTGCTTAAGCACAAACAAGAGCTAAGCAAAAAAAGAACTATGCTTACCAGAGTAAGGTTACCAGCCAAACTAGCATACCACGAAAACAATTTATGCTTGGTATCCTGCTCATTTCTGCTTAGCAGAAAATTCTTAAACAATATATTCTGCTTGAACAGCTCTATGAAATTGGGCCCTAGTTCTTACTTAATGGGGAAATGGCACGTCACAGATATTTATATCTGGCAATGCTTTTGAGCTGGGCTTATTTTGGCCACCATGTGCATTGTTTGCCAGAGTGGAACAGACCCCCAGACTTGCTCAAGATCTTGGAATTGAAGATGAAAGTTGGAGCTTGTTGAACAAGCTGTTACAGCCAATGATAACCAAGCCATGGAAGAAGAACTAGACCAAGCAGCCCTGGGCTCAATTTCATTGAGCTGCTTAAGCACAAAAACTATCTAAGCACAATAAAATTTTGCTTACCAGAATAAGGTTACCAGCCAAACTACCATGTCACATGTACAAATTGTGACTGGTATCTTGCTCATTTCTACTCAGCAGGAAATTGTTAAGCATTATTTTCTGCTTAAGCAGCTCTATGAAATTAGGCCCTAGGTGTAAGCGCTAAACTTAGCAGTCCCTAGAGCCATTCATACAACATGACAAATGCTTACTGTGCATGGGTTTTTTACTTGAACAGGTAACCAAGATAAGATTGCTAGGCAAAAGAAAGTTGCCTCTAAGCAACTGGAGACAGAACCTGCCAAGGAAGAACATTATGATACCATTCAGAAGGAGGAGACAGAATTAGACAAGGCGAGGCAGGAAGCTGACAACATTGTTGAAGATCATGGTAGATATTTCATTCAAAGCTGAAATCTTATGTAAACAAAACTACATACTCACTGATTACCAGTATGCTAATTGTTGTGGTTTCTATAGCAGGAAAATATGTGAAGCACAAGTGCATCTCACAAATGATCAAGGAGATTTGATTGCACATAATGTGCGTATAATCAATGAATTGGCTTCCTAAGAAAAAGTGTAAATTAACCCATATTATGAATTTCGTTTTTTAAACAAGGTAGCCAGCAAAAAAGAAATGGCTGATGCTGGGATCAAATCCCTGACCTCTCAAATAGAGCTATACCAAATGATTTAATCAACCAGCACTTTTTGTCGTGGGTGGTCCATATCTATGAAGCCAGATCAAACCCCAGTATATAAACCTTACCTGCCTTTGGCCATTCAGTGATCATGCCCCTGGTATGACCCAAGCCTGGGTAGGGGCAGCAGCCAGGATCCAACTGGCTTTTTCACATTGTAGATTCACAGAGATTGTGTTTCTCCTATACAGGTAATGGAAACCCAGTGGACAAGGCAGAAGATGAGGGCTAGCGTAACAACAATTGGATGGTCTCAAAGAACAAACAAAGTTGAAGTCCACTCATTGAGTCAGTACAAAAACAATGTGTCTCCAAAGATATAGCATTTATGTGTCACCCCAGTTTGTAGAGTACAATTGTATCTTGCTAACTATCTGCATGTTCACATTGAGATTGGAATGGTTGGCACAAAGTGTCACACATGCAGGATGCAATGATATTCAGAACAAGCATGCAATGTTTTTGCACTGACGTTACAGTTTTTACCCCATTCCTACCAAATGAGAGTACTTGAAGTCATGTATAATCATTGCCAGATATTATGGCCTTATCAAGCACGATAATATTTTTATTCTAACCAGAGTTTTCCAGCTTAAACAAAAAAGATAATAAATAAATAGCCTTACAAAATATATGTCAAAGCCATATTATGTAGGCCTACTCAACAAAATTGTCTTGTCTGTTTTTAAAAGGGGTCAACTATATCATATCTGACCTCTAAGGTCAAAGTTTAAGACATCCAAAAGTCAGAACAACTAAGCTCTAAACTCGTTAGTGATATTTAATGTAAGGCCATGTGTTTGTTACCATTTAAAGCTTTCTTCTCATTGAATTCACATTATAGTTACAACTCTTTACTCATTTTGTGGGACCTGGGGTGGATTTCACAAAGAGTTAAGACTTGTCTTATCTCGAGTTAGGACGAGTTACTCGTCCTACATAACTTAGGACTAGCCTTAAGTTTTTGATAACTCCTAGGACTAGTCCTAAGTTAGGACTATCTTTATGAAATCGACCCCAGGATATAATTAAAGATTTTATTAGATTTTAAAGTTTGCTTTTTGAAACTGTAGATATTTGTTTTTTAAGAATTGACGTATACGTGTATAGAAGTTTTTAAAAAGTACTTTATTTGCAGTTGGAATTAACCACAAATAAGATTTCAAAAGTTTGCTTAGTGTAGACTTGGTCCCAAACACTATGAGAATTAAATGGTGTACAGAATTGTTATTTCTCTTCATGTAGTCTTGGTGCAATATGTCGTTGTTCATTCCGTACGGGTATCTTGCATTCATTCTATCCAAGTCTTGCAAAACTAGTAAAAACTGAGGGGAAAAAAACGAAGAAAATTATTTTCAAACCGAAAGTTTGGTTGGAACCAGTATTTGAGGAAACATCATTTGAAGATCTCCCAAATCGCTATTAGCCTTTTTGAGGTTTGGTGGACACTAAATATGAGTGCACTGTTTGGTTTGGATGTATACAAATTCACCTCAAACCAATTAAGGAGTTTAAAAGTAATGTGTCCACCATCATTTCTCAAAATGGCTGCTTGGGCTTATTTTGATTGTTACGAATCTGCACAAAAATCTCCCCAAAATAATTTTTCTCTCTAAAAGTGTGACAACAGGTTGGTTGTTAAAACTAGAGGAATGGAATGAAAGTACTCTTCCAAAGACCAGTAGTATCTTGATTCATGTAGACCAGTTGCAGCTGTTTTTCACCTCACTTACCTGTATGCCAATCCTCACCTAGTGCAGAATGTGGTGCCAAAATGTGGTGCCATTCTTGATTGTAAAATATGTAATCAGTTTGAATGGAGAAGAGTTTTGCTTGACACATTTAAAGATTTGACAAACTGATTTTGTATGGTATGTGATGCCAAAAAGTATTGTGCACTGTAAATCTTTAGTTGAAAAATTAAAAAGTTTAACTAAAAAACAAAAATTCAAATGTTGGTATAATGTCTTTTTTATTTTCTGCATGTTATCACTTGTATAACATGCGCATGTTTTAAAAAAAAAGAATCAACAATATATCCACCTTGGATCAGGCTGCTTCATTTTAAGTTTATATCAAAAAGGAAAAACAAAATAGTGAAACAAAACAGCCACCATGGGTGGTATAAAGATGAAATTTGATGAGCAGTATTCAAAGTAACTTAAGATTTTGGATACGACAAAATACTGTTTTTCTTGGTGTTTTAATCCAAGGGATGAAGAAAGAGGTTTTTCCCTGACAATTTTTTTTTTTAACAACCATTTTATAAGAAAATACTTCCTTTCTGCATAGCAATGTTTGCACACATCCAGATCCACAAAACATCTCAAGGTCCTTTAAGTAGTGTAGATATATGTTCTTTGGCGTTATGGAATGCAATGCTGGATGGCACTATGCATATTGCACTGCATAGTACCCCAACATGGCATACTTGCATTGCTATATGTAAATGAGGTTACCTCAGTTATAACAAATTTGCACCCCTATGCTTTTTGTTGTTGTTTGTTAACCCCATTTAATCCACAGGTCTCCTTCACTGATTATTACACACACTCTATTGTTTTGGTAACCCCTACTGGAAAGTGGACTGTCCATGCTGGCCTCTGAACTTAGTAGACCCAGTGGTAATTGGGTTGGTGGGGGAAGCATGCTGGCTTCAGTGCTGTTATATCCCACCAACTCCAACCACTGTTTCTGCATTCCTTCTCCTTTCTAGCCAGAACAAGGAACCAATCAGAGTGCGCCCAGCTCACATATATACCCCTTGTATATGACGTCACATGCCCCAAACAGTCAATGAAGAGCTATCATTGGCTGAAAGTCATGTGCAGCGTGCAAAGCGCGAACCTTTCCATTGTTTGCCATCATGGATGGCAGCCAATGCAAGGGGTTTACCAAAACATGTCATCAGTGAGAAGGTTCCATAGCACTGTACTTCCCCGGAAAATATCAGTAGACACATTAAGCAAGAATCAATGCATGTGGTCTCAAAAACTGACAAATAATCTAGGTTTTTCCCAGAGAGTTTTTGCACAATCACATACAGTATACGGTAATAAATGTTTATTTTGATTGGTGAAATTCAAATTGAAATGTCTCATACATTTTATAAATAAGTTAGACGTAAACACAGTGTAATTTTTCCACCACCACTTTGTGCATTTAATACTGGTCACTATATTACTTGACATTGATTGCACCTGTAGGTATAGACAATAGTTTTTAGCATTTATGCCACAGATTCTAAATCATATGACCCACTGTGATGTTAGTCTTGATTTAAGACTTGAATCAAGTTCATTGTCACATAGAGAAAGAAACAGAGATGTGAATGCAGTAGAAACAGGCTTCTAAATCACAGCACTAGTGGAGTGCTGTCAACTTTGGTTTTCTTGTACTGTTTTTGGTGAGAGAAATCAATACTAAAACTGAGCCAAATTACAGCCCTCTTTATTAGGCAAGCTAAATCAGTACAGTATTTGTCATCTTTCAAATAACTATCATTCATGTGGTTGCAATGGTCCTATATTTAATAAGTTTAGGTTTATATTTAATAAGTGAACAATATAGATAAACTAAAATGTTATGCACAAAGGTTGTGCACAAAGGAACAAAATATACTATATTTACATACTGTACAAGAACGAAAGAAGGCAACTTGACAAGTTTGGCATAATAATTTGACAACTCTAAACCTTTTAAAAGTTTTTATGGAATTAAAAGCAATATCCTGATGAAAAACCATAGGAAGAAACATTAATCATAACAAAAATACCTTAATAAAAGGTGGAATGTCTCCAAAAGTACTTCTTTTTTGGTAGTTTCATTCTGTGAATAACCAGGTCCAGAATGCTTAGATTAATCTTTAAAATGAGCAAGCCAACGCCAACGGTACAAATCACTGCTGCACAGTCTTGTATGACTTGTGAATCGAACTTGGATTGAGACTCTAGTCTGACTCATGTCACAATTTGAAAGACTTGGACTCAACTCGGACTCTAGTCATGATGATTATTTACTCTGACTCCAACTCCAACTTGGGACTCAAGACTTGATACTTGATACAGTGGAATCAACATCAAAATGCTGTATTGCTATAATTAATGAAATATACAATCTTCTGGAATAATTGGAATTTAATGTTCAAAGTGAAGAGATAATAAGAGTGATCACATCGCTTTATAGCAGCAGGAATTTAGTGCGCTTTTCCACTCTGGAAACTAATTTTAGACTGTGATCCTAACATCAGAGTGTAGCAACATTGTATTAATACAAGGGAAATTCACTGCATTTACAAACAATGCACACATGACAACTGGTATCCATTCTCATAGAGTAGATGGCTGTGTTCCTAAACACTATCACATCGTTGCTTTCTTAGTCTTTTTGAGAAAGTTGGGTTCAAATTTTGTGACTTGAGACTCGTCTCAGCTAACCCAGGACTTGCACTCGGACTAGAAACTCAGGACTCGACTTGGACTCCAGTGGGGCCGATTTCACAAAGAGGTAAGATTCATCTTAACTGTGTATCAATCTTAGTTGCTAAGCAAAGTGTGATGTCACAATACAAATCATCTTAAGATTAATCTTGGCTCTTTGTGAAATAGACTCCTGGTTGCAGACTCAAATACAAGACCACTATGGTAATAGTGAAATCTTATCTGAATATCAATATTCTATTGTGGTAAAATTTGTCAATCAAATCCCTGCTTCATAAAAGCAAGCGTTAATCAAAACCAGCCACTGGCTATGTATTTTGCAAGGTAATTGCCGGGAACCAATTGTTAAGGAAAGGTTGCGCCCAAATAAAATACTACTTCATCATTATAAAATTATAAAATTCAAGTTTTCCCACTGGTGCATAAAAACAAATTTGTATATTATTCTTTCATAGAACCAGGTAAGATTTTATGTCAAGTTAGGGACAGCCTTATCAAAGACTCTGCCAAATTCCTGTAGACTGTCCGGTTGCTAAGGTATATATTTCTTGTGTTTTTGATCATTTAATACAACTAATGAATAGTTATGACTTCAGACATCCTAGAAGATGGATCTATGGACTCAGCAGACAGATCTGCTTTTGTCAGAGTTAAAGCACGCTAGGCAGTGCTGCCAAAATTCTTGCCCAGCCCAGCTTACTCTGTTTAAATCAAGATAACAAGATATACAGCAGAATAGATTCTACTCCTGATTTGTTGACCAGCGTTGTACTATGATTGCAAAACTACACACATCACTGCCCTGATTCTGCAAAGATGCATTTATTGCACGTTTGAAGTACATTAGAGAGGTTTCGCAAGCGTACGGATACAGATACAGATACGATAATCGCATCCGCTATGTTAGATGCGTGTCAGATTTTCTTTCGCAATTATAGAGTTTTATATATCAGTTTGAAAAGTTTTGCGAGCAAAAAATACAAAAACCATTTTGAGTATGTTCTTGTTACATTGGAGAATTTGAATAGTATTTTTGTTTAACTATTCGTTTTCGGACCCACATGTTAAATGCGTGTGAAGAAAGTTTCCAGCAAGTACGGCAAAATACTGCATTTTCCCAATATTTTGCTTACAAGTGACTTACACATTTATATCTATATCATGAATGACACCTTTAAAAGCAATACCGGGATTAATTTTTTTTTAATCTGGGGCAAAAATGCAACAAAAAACAGCAAAACGATATCCATTTTTAACGTAGGTGTGTGAGCTCCCGTATCCGTTGTCAACGTGTATGCAAAACACGGAAGCCGCGTTTATGCGTCACGTGACCACACAAAATGTTGATGTATCTGTAGCCGTATACGTTTCCATAGCCTTGCAAAACCTCTCTATTGACTTGCGGCCATTTCCTGAATTTTACTACATCTATTTGTCTTAATCACAGTTGATTGAAAGTGAGGCTGGCAGGTAAATAACCCTCCTCCATAGCTAACATGATGTATGCATTACCAACAGTCTGATTACTAACAAGTACTTTTTTCATTCCTACATCAACAATGAGAAACATTGCCCCTGTCAACAGACAAAAATAGTCTGGTTCCTGAATGATTGCGCGCACCCATTAGTTGCATGCACAGACTCTTCACTACTTTGAATTACACCACAACACCAACTGGATTGCACACTAAACAACCTCTGTAGTCAGGGAATAAGACATCAATATTGTGAATAGGGCAGCCATGTAGCCACTATACCAGATGGTGTTGTCACTGTACCTTGTCTCCGGGTATCAGTCAATAAACCATTTATAATCTACTGTTGGAGATAATTTGAGCATTTAGAAATACCTGTAGAAAGCACAGTATAAAGTCATGTGTTGTTGCCATGTGGGAACAGCAACTAGGGAGAGTGATACCATCTTCATACCCACAGGCTTCCAATTAGGCAACAAGATTCCTATATTGAGATAGCTTGGGCATGAGTGCCCTAATATTACTGTAGCACTGTAGCAAGGTGAAATATGCCCAAGTGCCATGACCATACACATGGGAATGTTGTCATCTACATGTAAGGGGCTGTTTCATTGTAACTCCTATTACATTGCGTGCAGCAGATGAGCTTGCATGTGTTGTAATGACTTACCAGCAGAATAAACATTTGATGAACTAATTCATGGTTATAGTTCATGTTATTTTAAGCTACATTGTACAAGGCAATCTAATATAAACTAGCACAATCTACATAACATCTGCAGTTATTACATATGTTGTTATTCTGGCAAGGTGAATTTTACATAATACATTCAAATCTGAATTCATGAACCTTTCTTTTTCTTTCAAGATTTACAGTCATAATTATAAATCATTTCATGAACTGAATTACCAAGAGGGACCAAAGTTACACATCAATACACTTTCTAGGTGGCAAAAGGTGAAGTGAGTAATTCTCCGTTGTTTACTGCGCAAGCGCACATGTCCAAAAACAATGAATTCACACGGCAAGTCTGCTGACATCTACCGTCTCTGATAAAAAAACCTTAGATGGTGCTGATATACTTTCAAAATCAGGACAATATTTGCTTTGCAGTGT
>CM021546.1:8465827-8480985 GCA_010994315.2 Pisaster ochraceus | reverse complement strand
GACCAAACCCAGATCTAACCACAGTGCAATTTCATGGAGCTACAAAGACTACAAAATGTGCTGAGCCCACTTTGCTTAGAGACCATAACTTTAAAAGGTGTTTAATAATGTTGATATCTTTACAGTACAATCAACACTGGAATCAGATATGAAAAAATACCAGGGCTTAAGGTTAATTAAGCTGTTGAGAGTTTCTATGAAAATATCAATGTGCATCGATAATGAACAACTGGGTAAAAAAAGTAGTTCTCTCTGTGTGACCTTAACAATGTTCAAACATTAGACAACCCCTAATAACTTTGTGAATCACATATTTTGCTTAGAAGCTGCAAGGCCTAATCTCATTGAAAGATTCATGTAAAGCATGGATATCATGTCTCCTTAAACCCTGCTGGAGACATCTCCTGAACCTAAACAATGTATCCCATGGCATATAAATCAGCCAGGATATTTGGCCTCTGGAAAAATTTAGGACAATCTTTTTTAGTACGAGGGCCGACCTTACATGTCCATATGGTATAGACTTCAATATATTTTTCAGGCTATCGAATGAAAATGTTGATGTTTTTTTTCTGTTGGCAAAAAGTCGGAGAGCAGACTAAAGTGGGAAGAATATCATACCTGAAAAATATAAGACCCTGCCAACCGTTCACAAAGAACTCCTGATTCCATAAATAAGAAATGTGGCAAGCTTACAAATGGGTCAAATAATACTTCTTCTCACATCACAATTTACTTGCCATAGACACTTGCACTTTTATTTGACGCTTTTGAAGTAACTGAACACTATAATAGAGTTATGGTACCACAGAATATATAGAACAAACAAACAAACCGACCTGTGACCCCCGCAGCCATCTTATTCCAATCTCAGATTAGGCTACATGGCTGCCTTTAGCTAGGGTTACTAGGCTTCAGCATCAAGGTTGAACTACAGCAGAAATCTTGACAAAGTTATAGCCAAAAGACCCCGATTAAGTAACTGACTTAGACACTAAGTAATAGACTAGTCTGGTAACCAAGAAGCATGCATTGTACATTTTATAAGACAAGCAGTCAGGGCACTAGACAAAGATGGCTAATAGGAAGTAGAGAGGTCGTAATGCCTACTTCTCTAGTAGTATCTCATCTATCCTGTCTTTGAGTGGTTCGCACATTTTTCGGTAGCCTTCCTTGGTCAGATGCAGGTAATCAAACATATCTAAGTGGCTTATCCTACCATCCTCTTGGATGAAATCACCAAAGGCATCGAACAGCTCCGCTACAGGGTACTTCTTGGGCTTGGTGTTGAGAAGGGCGCCTAAGGAGTCATTGATGCTCTTGATTTTGTCTCGGAGTCTGTTGGGGTATCTGCCTCTTGGTAAAACAGCCTAAGAGGAAGCAATGGTAAACACAATATATTACTTTTACACCTCTACACTAACCTCTGGATTTCTGACAGGATTCTGTTTTTCAAAGTCCTTTAAAACAAGTTAACTCCCAGGTTTTGATACCATCCATCGTATTTATTTTGGAATCTCAATCCGAAACTTTTGTGTGTGGAATATTGTTGTCGAAATCAAACCCTGAAGTAAAGACAACAAACATTTTGGTAGTTGGCACTGGGATTTATGATTCTCTTTTGAGAAAAACTTGCACAGAAGCCCTCTTTGTCCTGTGTGACTCAACTGTCTCCAAAAGCCATTAGCCATGGCTGATAACCCCAAAAAGACAAATACAAACAAAGTACTGCATATTAACTTTAAACCTCATAATCACCTGATGAAGTCCAATTGAAGTTTTAAAAAGGTAATATTGAGACCATGTTACTGGGATATTTGGTTGGAAACCTCCTACTACCCATACCATTTTCCAGAGAGCAACCAACCAATTATAACCATCCAAACGTTTATGGTGAAGCAACTGTGTACAGAACTAACCATATAATGTGTATGCAATCACCACATATACTACAAGATGGCATACATGGCAAAGAGTGTAACCATATTGATTTGTCAGAGAGTAGGCGTGTTAATCAATGTTTGAAGACTTTATTTTATTTATCTGATGAAGCCTAGAATGAACCATGATTACTATTCATGTAACAATAACCAAACTCTTCATCAAGAGCACCTGTACTTAATTTTGAAGACAAAGTACTAACAACATCAAAATTTATTAGTTTCAATCTGTTCATACCACATGTACCAGTACCAAATCCTTTAGAGAAATAGTCCCATCTGAAATACTGTCATTGGAGTCAAGGAAATTGCATTCTAAAATTACCATATAACTGTCGCTCATTTTGATTACCGCAATCAAAATTGGCCAAGTATCAATGTGCAAAAAACCCACCAAAAAACACATTTTGTTGTGCCAAACATGACCACTGAAATTTTCCAGACAGGTTGTATGGTGTATTCTTTGAAAAGGGTAGTAATTAATTTACTTTTCTTTTTTTAACCAACAAACCCAAACCCCCAATGATTTACTTTCCTTTTTAAATCTACTAATCTTTATGCTCTGAGTTCAGTAACCAGTAAATGTTTGAGCCCTCTATAGTCTTGAAAGAGTCAATTCAGAATGAAATCTCAGAGTTAAAGGTTTCTGAACCAAACAAAAACCAATCTTGAGATAAGACCTGTCTCTGAGTAAGATTTGCAAAATAATGAAGTTCATTATAAGGTTTGTGAAGAAATGCGATACAGTGGTTGGGAACAATTTGAAAAAAGATAGTTTTCTTTTTTCCGACTCTGCTCAGAATAAAACTTTAAGCCCAAAACAACAGAGTAAGAAGGCTAAGACTAAGCATGCTATTTACCATGACTATTAGCCGTGCTGTTGGGATCTTATCTGTGATGTATTTGATGATGGCTTCAATCCCACCAAATGTTTCCTCTGCTGTGTGGTCGTGATTATTGGTCCCTACCAACAACACAATCACCTGTTGGAGAGACATAATATACACAAAGACTATATGTTACTAATGACATCACCTGATAACAAAAAAGCCAAAGGGCCGGGCTTGGAAGAAATGTAAAACGGTTGAAAATTGTAATAATAATAAGAGTAGTCATTATTTGGGAGGCTAATCATCCTTACTCACAGCTGAGAAGCTGAATTGAGAAGGACGCGGCAGCCAGCCACATCGACCCATGTATGACCAAGGAGCACAGCCACAGAGAAGGTGTGCGTTCATACATGTAGTTCCTTTGCTATGCTATTCTTTGGTATTCTTTGGAAATGCCTTGACAAGAACAAGGTCACTTTTTTGACATGGCCTATTGCAATAGATCACATCATCCAATATATTGTAGAGTGATTATTCAGGAAAAACCTAAAAATTAAATCTTAAACTTCAAGAAGATGGCAGTGAAGCATCCTAGGTAGATATTCATTTCATATAAACTCAACCAAAGTCTAGAATTATCTTCCACAGCAATTGACTCAGATTTGGCTAAACTGTTTCTGACAGTGCCTTTCTATTTATTTTGAACATGTGCAAAACTTTAGGTGTCAAATCCTGAGGGTTTCTCTCCTCATTTCAGTGTTATTGGCCCCTCAAATAGAAATCTTTTCAAAGGCAAAAATCAAAAACAAATTTTTTAAAGATGCTCTTGCTGGATTCCTTCTATAATGGACAAGTCTGTCTGTAGTAGGAGTAATGTTTGCATTGAAGTGTCTACTATGTATATCAGTACGGAGGGTCTGATGAAAAGGGTTCCAGCCGGAAAGTAACAAATCAATTTGCCAATCTTTGGCTTGCAAGTTCACCATGTGGGCAGTTACCAAAAACACACACCAAAAGTTCACCAAAATGTACACTGTCCTTATTTTCTCATGTCCTTCATTGTTGAAGTGGGTGTGGCATCTTTGGAGGGCACAAGAACCTTTAACAGTTGACAACTTAAACTAAAATGTTGCATGTGTTCTGAATACATAAAAAAAGTACTTGCACAATTTTTAAATAGCCAAATCCGAGTCAATCATAATGGGATGTCTGAATATGTTCACACGGAATGATCCAATGATACACAGTCTTACAACAGCCATATAAAATGTCAAGCTTTTAACATACATGTAGGCTGGTACACAAACATTGGTACTCTAGTCAGTATAAACCATGTCTAACTCTGGGTAATCTTCCCTTCTGTGTTTGCCCTTATTCTTTCAGTAACTAGCCAACAAGACCAGTTGGCTTGTCATTACTCTAGTCTGCTAGCTATTGTACTTGTCCAAAGCTTCAAGTTTCCTTCAACATTTTCCTATATACTTGGACTTGAACAATCTGTGTAGACAATGGTTAATGTGTAGTTTTGGGAAGAAGCACTAACCTTAGGTTTGATGTTGTCTAAGGATCCATTCTGCAAGCGCCATAGTAGATGTTGTGTCTGGTCCCCACCTATTCCAAAATTGAGGGAGTGGAGGGGCTCAAAGAGCTCATTCCATACCTGTGTAAGAATGAAACAAAGTTATTGGTACATTATCATGTATGTAGATTTCACACAAGAAAAGGTCCCCTTGTGATCCCATACATAACATACCATTTAAAAACATCACCCCAAGGACAAATGACCCATAATTTTGAGTGGGTATACTCCTCACAAATGTCCAACATTAGAATAAAAATCAATGAAATCAATGACTACCTTAACTGCTTTTCAGAGGGTTCAACTTTCTAAATAACTTCTGAAATTCTTGCTCTTGCCTTCATGGTTAGCAGCAGTTACAGTATGAACAATAAACACCATTAAGGGTGGGTCCATCAGCAGAAATGATCTGCTTACAGGCTTAATGGGACTGAGCTCCAAACGTCAATAGCTACACATTAAAGCAGGAAACACTTACATCATATTGTGTCATTTGCTGAATAATGGAATCACCAACGAAGAGGACCTCCGGTTCTTTCTCATTGGCTTCAGAAACATGATGTTCATGCTGTCATGGAAACAACAACAAATCATTCATTAATGTGAGAATGTTCAGTATAGCTGGAGTTGAGATTTCTTGAGGGCTGGATGAGAGCTTTCAATCCAGTCCCAATGTAGGCTTCATGTGTAGTAAGTACGTACACCTCAACAGAGTCACATCAACTAGGAATGGCACTTCATCAAACATCTTTCATATACATAACTCATTTTCAATGTAAAACACTCTCTGCAAAATGATCTCAAATCATTCTTTAGTTAGCCAGATGTAACATAAATCTGAGGCAATAGGCTTCACAAAAGTTACACCTAGGTAAATCTAAGAAGGTCTTTGGTCTTATCTAAATTACTATGGCTATAACTGTTGCCAAGGGTATTGCTAAGGACGTCCTATATGAACAATGCACGGTGACGCAGCGATCCAGCAGTAGCCATAGCTGTAGCCACTTATTCAGAAACAGCCTATGTACATGTATCACATGAGTACATGACGCTTGTAGATCACCATGCATGATAATGTACAATGGTTTTGTACTACCTCTAAGGTTGCAGGTTAAGATTGATGTTGTTTTTCTGTACTTTGCTATGCAGTAATAAGTGTACAAAAGTTCACCATCTGACAGAAATGAAGGTCATGACAGTTTTTGTCAGTTTTTTTTATGTTGCTCAGTAATGCAGTTACTTGAAAACATGGCATCTATAGGTGTTGCATTCTACAATCTGCACTATTACAATAACTGAGTAAAATGAAGAATAAAGTGTTCAAGAAAATATACCTTATATAAAATATACCTTATATAAAATATCCTTCATTCCTACACGTTAATTTTCATTACCACTTTTGTGTGTGTTATTATTTTAAAGCATATTTTTCTTCAACAATTCAATAATTGTTTTTGTCATAGTGTTAATCCTCCATCTGACCTCCTATGTGAGGGCACCCTACTCAAGTAAGGTCAAATACAATGAAGGTCCATTGGAAATGTTTTTGAATTTTCAGCAAATTCTGAACCCCAATTCCCAGTTTCTAGAGATACACCTTGGTTTTTGTAGTTGGTCAATTTCTCATGAAAACCTCCCACACAACACACAGTAAGTCAATTTACATCTGGATGAAAGCAAAACACATGTAACACATACGGTAATTAAGTTTTAAAAACCTGGTCCCCTGCTGTATGACATTTCTATACAAAGCAACAGTTCGCCAGTTCTTTACATTTCTCTTAGAAAACACACAATGACACAAGGTTAAGCCAATGTTTTTAGATGCAATTACAGTAAGGTCTAACACCTATATGGCATTTCAGTATGTTTATTTTATAGGCAGTAGCCAGACCTGGCCAAATATAAGCAACCTACTGTACTGTACTGTGACAAACTATTTAGTTCACATGAATTTACTTACACAGACACTGGATGTAATGTTCATACAAAGATTGCACTACCCATAGATCACTGGCCATAAGCAATTAGACCTACATTAGGAGTAAACTAAGAACTAAGCAAGTTCAATAGTCCACAGATTTTACCCAAGCACACACTCCTAATGGTTTCTATACACTGTTTATAACCTAAAAGCTGACACTTCCAAACATCCTTCAAAAAGATGAAAAGTTAAACAAATTTTTAAAGTTGTAAAAGCATTTTCGGTCTAGTGAAAGATCTGAACTAAAGAACATACACACAAATGTAGCCACATGTACATGTGTAGTCTTGGGAAGATGCACAGTGGCTATGTATCTTAGTACAAATCTTTCACGGTATCAACAATATTTCAACAACCTTATATCACTAACATCACAAGGCCAGACAGCCACTTCAAGGTGAGGGCTACATTTAACTGATATGGGCTGTCGACCAAAATCACCTGTCACTAGGGGAACGTTGCCACCTATTTCTAGGGCTTTAAACAGGGTTACCCCTTCACAGTCTGTAAGGATGTAGGCATGGGTATCCTCCACTAGGAGCCTGGCTGGTAGAGCAGAGTGCACTACCTTCCCAATTGAATTGATTTACATTTTCTTGTGGACCCTGGCCTGTTTTGGGACAGACTTCATCAAAACCAAAAAGATTGGGTTGGGAATCAGTCTTTTAGCTAGCGAGCCGTGCAGCCGTGTTTTGCACGGCCAGGTTTCTGAAAACACGGCCTATTTTTTCAAGCAAGGGTTGGTGACTGTTAACTCAGGCCGTGCAACTTGTTTGTACAAAATATGAGCTAAATTTGTTGTTTTCCCTTTCAAAAAAACATAACAAAATTGTTTGATTAAATTTGAGTATTACAGAAAGACAAGAAAACATTGTTGAATCCAATCCCAATAAAAGGCGCAAGTCGCAGCATATGTTAGTCAGGTACCCTGTGTATTGGTAAATGTTTTTGTGTGGAATTCATAACACCGTAGGGCAAAATGAACCTTAAAAACCTTCACTTCCTTTGCAATCGCATGGATGGGTGCTTAATTGTGTGGGATCTGTAAACTTTCAAGCTGTTTCAACGGACCATGAACGGATGAAACAATGCAGGAAAACGACATAAAAGAAACGCAACTCCCCCTCACAGATTTGTCTCGAAGGTAAAGGTTGACTCCAATTTATCCCATTCTGTTTCATAATTAAACAGTCGCCAAATGCGATTGAAAAACAGCATCAGGCAAGTCAAAATCTTATTCAATGCCACTGTCGTGAGAAAAACTATGTTCCTTGTTACAGTTAATACTATGTACATGTAGCATAGAGAAAGTGGTATGAAGGCCTACGGTGGTCGAATCTCCTACTACAATGTAGTGATTGTTTTCAGCTCATGCAATGTCCGAAGTTTTTTTCAACATTTATCTTTTGACGTGGACGCAATCATTGTAGAGTTGATGCTTATTTGCCATCATTTACTACCACGCACAGGAATCCATGCACAGACCTAAACAGAAAACCACATGTTTATGCAGAGCATCCACAGGGTCCAAAGTCCATCTACCAGCACACTGTGATTGGCTGTACATAATATCCATATTCATGAAGAAAGCTTGGCTAGACTCCACTTTGGTACATGTTCAAAAGTCGAGTAAAAAATAGTTGCATAATGTAACGGAGGCTGCGGATTTCTGTACTACACACAGCCTTGAACTAAGGCTAATAAAACACAGAGAATGTCCGCTGGGGGAACTTGTTCTAACGTTGCCTCTGCATTCGTTGAATTGTGAGTAGGGCGATGCAAAAGAAGTTCTCATACACTACATCCTCAAATCAGGAATTCATTGATATATGGTTATTGATGAAAATACCACCATTAAGGGCAAAAGTTAAGCTATGACAATATTGTTCAAAATGCAATTTTGTAAACTCTGCTTTCTATTTTCCCCCACACTTTTCAAAATGTGCCCATGACATGCCCATGGGAAAAAAATTGTGGGCGAGTTTTAGTCTGATTAAGTCTGTCTAGCAAAAACAAAACAAAACAAGTTTAGGGCAGCCCCTCTAAATTCTTCAGCCCCCATGACACAATCTCATTGGACATCAGTTCATTTGGGGATCATCAGGCCAACAAGAAGGGCAAATTCAAACATTTTGACAATAATTGTTTAATCAAAATACTCAAAATGGCAGCCAACCATTTTTAGGTAATCTTAAATTTTCTCCAAAAAAATGTATTGTGAAGTTTTAAAGATGCATTGGCATTAAGATATCCTTTAAAATTTGTAAATTGTAATTTTGGAGTTAAGGACAAACAAGTTAATTTTTTCGAATGAACTCCGCAAAAATCAAGTATTTATATGAGCCTACATTGCAACTGAAATTCAGTGCAGAGAATACACCAAAGAATGAGAGGAAACACAATCAGTAAATCAAGCTTCCTGATAGGCCTTAAAACCATAGATAAAGAAAGTTACATTTTCAAGGAAGTTTGGAAGAATTTGCATGCTGTGCTTGTGGTTTGCACGCTGTGTGAATTTTCGGTGTGAACAAAATTGCCCTCCCTTTTTTTCAATTTGCAATCCCACTGAGAAACGTTACTGTCAGTAACTTTTTTTCAGATTGTGTACATTCCAACTACGGATTTCTCTTCCTGTGTGGACATAGCCGCCCCAGATTTTCGGTGATATCTCAAAAACGCTACCACATTTTGAAAAGAAATTTTTACATGTTAGTTTAATTGTATATATATCTACATTTATACAGGATTAAAACAATTGAACGGTTCCAAAAGCCAAAGGTATAGGTTCCCTTTAAGGTTATCCCTCTGCTGCCACTTCCCAGGTTGTATCGTGAACTTGGGTGTGATCCCTGGCTACACGGCAGCTAACAGTTGTATGGCTTCTAACTGGTATCCGCGAAAAAATATATTGACTAATAGGGAGACCGCCAACATAGGGCTGGATAGCTCAGTTGGTAGAGTGCCGGTACATTAATCCGGAGGTCGTTCCAATCCAGTCAATTTGTCTTTGTTAAAACCAAAATTAAATCATAAAATGGACCTTGTGACTTCCAGTTAATCTTTTTGAACCCATTTCTACCGAAAATCGGCCAGGATCGGCCAGGATTAAAAATAAATCACTTTAGCCAGTCTCACAGTCACAAAACCACCAGCCACAATGCAGATACATGTAGGTTTACCTATAAAAAGAAAAGCTGTTGATTATTGTGGACCAGCCTTGCACGCAGTATACCATTGATTACCACACGGCTTGCATGTTCTACCACTTGCACCGCGACGACGCAGTAGGCAGGGCACTTGTTCAAATCAGAGACTAGCCAGCCATATTAGAGATGGATGTGTTGTGACGGATGGTCTCACCGAGTGTGACTTAAAAATCATCAATTTGGAGCACAACCATGAGTACAACTTCATGCCGATGTTGCGTCTTATAATCGAGAAGCCAGTAGGCAGTTTTCCAGCTGTTTGGTTGGGTCTTTTTGTCATTTTGGGGCACTTTTCTGGCTTAGTGTGAAGAGAATCATAGCAAATTGGGGTTTCGAAACGGGTAATACAACGGTTCGCTGGGGTGCTAGTACAACCAAAATGTCGACATTTTGAAAAAAGGAGTACAGCGCCCCAGTTACTGGGTCTATTCTAGGAGTGTACTAGGTCTACCAGTAGCCTAGGTTGGACTCCTCCGTTGCATACAGCGTGACAAAGTCCAGGGTATAATAAAGGTCCCGTACCATTGCAAAACAAATTGTAACAAGCATTTTTCATATTTATAGCTGATGGAGGAAGCTGAAACTTCGTTCACATATTCCTTTACATATTCCTTGCATCTGAAACTCCCAGCCTGATGGGTTCAGATTTTTTAGTTTTAACCTTGGGTGACATTATTTGAAAAATAAAATGGAAATTGACGTCTCTGTTGTAATTTTCTGTTCTAACTCCGTTCATGAATACTCGCACGCAAACGCGCCCATAGCAAGTTCGTCACACTTGTTATGGTCTGGTGCAAGATTCCTCTCGTTTTGATTCGTCATAATTTTCCCACAAGAGGGCGCTATCATCCACAAACCGCCTGCAAATGATAGTGCCAGCGCACTGGGAAATATTGTGACAGATCAAAATGAAGTCTTACACCAAGACTACATTCGTTCGTGCTACAAGGCGCTTTGACCCGGAAGCCGATGGAGTTGCTACAAATGTATGCATTTCGAACATGCACACACGTGCTCACTCGTAAATCGATACATGATGTTTAAAACATTAACGTTGACCTGCAATTTATTTTCTGGAATAATATCAGTTTCCATTTTATTTTCCAATTAACAATTCTGAACCGAGCATGCCGAGAGTTCTGGACAAAAGGAATATGTGTGTTCCGTCCCAACTTGACAATTGTCCCAACTATAGTTGGGACTGGTCCCAACTTGAGTGTTAAAGATGGGACGTCCCAACTATAGTTTGGATCGCCCATGGAGTTCAACAGGACACCGATTGGCGTTAATTAACAAGATTATTTATTTCAAACACGGGTCTCGGCTCTGTATACAAATTCATGTCAAAACTGTTATGATGGAGCTAGAGCCGGTTGCGAGCCAGTGCACAGGACGAGGTTTGGAATGATAGTATACTGCTAACTCATAAAATAGTTTTTTAGAGGGTCCTGACTGAGCGCCCTCATGCTCATGCCGGGTGACGCTTTCAGTTTCAAATTAGGCCTACACATTTAATTTCCCTGCTCTTGGAAAACCAACAGTCTAATTAATCTCAAATATTCTCAAGGACAAGTGGTCTTATAAACTTCATACTATGATACTTACTATTGGTATTTATTTTTAGTTCATTCATGGGGGTGCTTTGTGTTCACTGTGATCCCAACTATAGGTTGGACGCCCCAACTTTAACACTCAAGTTGGGACCAGTCCCAACTATAGGGTGTCAGGACACTTCATACCTTTGCCATTTCGTACCCTGGACACTTCGTACCTTTTCAAGGTGCGAAGTGACTTTGGACACTTCGTACCTTGGACACTTCGTACCTTCTCACAAGACACTTCGTACCTTCAGGATTACTGCATTGTTTCTGGATTTCTGCATCGTTTCTAACAGGGTCACACCGCTAAAATTAAGCAATGGCCCGTTGTCACTAGACTTAAGTTCAAGTCAATTGTAGTTCAGCATCAATTGAGGGCGCCGTGCAAATTATTTATTTACATGTTGACTGATAGTGACGTAGTATGAAATAAAAACGTATCAAACCCAGATGGGAATTTATTTAATTACTTGTTGACTATTTATTTTGTGCTTTGTGATGAGATAGTTCATTATGTTTAAAACAATAATTAAAAAATGGATAGTATCCAATTGCATTACATGCCGAGAGAATGAACCAAATTAAATACAAAAACAACCAGTACACTTTTACATCAATTTCATAAAAAGCTAAAGCTGGAAAGTATTCCATATCAAATTTGCGTGCCGAGATAATGATACATACAAACACAAAAATTACAAAATATGGACAAAATAAAGGTATGGGGTAGAAAAAAAAAATACAAAATACGGACAAAACAAAGGTATTTTAAAGATATTTTTAGTTAGATAATAAAAGTAATGACATTTCACATTAAAAAGGACATTCAAATGATTAAACAAAATGACAATTCATGAAGTATTATTTGTATCTCAACGAAAATTATATCCTTATTAAGGAATTACACATTTCACTGAAGTATGGAAGGTACGAAGTGACTCGGCTGAGTGAAGGTACGAAGTGACTCAGCTGATGGTCACTTCGTACCCCGCCCGCGGTACAAAGTGACCAATTTGGTTACGGTACGAAGTGTCCCGAAGGCACGAAGTGTCCAGGGTACGAAGTGGCAAAGGTACGAAGTGTCCGACATCCAACTATGGGACGATTGTCAAGTTGGGGCGGAACATGTGTACGAAGTTTCAACTTCCTCCATCAGGTATAAATATTAAAAATGTTTGTTATAATTTTTTTCGCAATGGTACGAAACCATTATACCCTGGACTCCGTTACATTGAACGCAGCTGGCAGCGGAGGAGTCCAACCTGGGCTAGTCTACCACACCAGATCACAGGTGTATACAATTAATTAAACAATATGGAGTTTCACATTCAGTCACACCATGTACTTTGTAATTCTAGCGAAGTCACACCCGCAAAAGTCACTTTCCCAGTCACTGTCATTTCATTTCATATCAAGCAGAAGCAAAGCAACTATTAAACTATTCACTAGAATTACAACTGAACACTTGAGAAAAAAATGTATTTAAATAAAAACAAAACAAAGTAATAAAACTAAATAAAAAAGATCCATTTCCAATTTGTTCATATTTTAATTTCTTACCAGATTTATCCATCGCTTGTCACCTTGAACATCAACAAGGGCCGTCGGAACTGCTGCCGTGTTTGTTTCTGAACTCATGCCTAATTTTGCTCAGATCAAAATATCATCAAAAGCATGAAAATTTGATTTTTACGAACAAAAATTCACGCCAACCACAACACCACGTATTTCCCGCGGGTTGACCTCAGTGTGTCCATAACCCGGAAGTGCAGTTGCAGCATGGGCATGCGTCCATAAACTTTAACCAGTCACTCCTTGTTTTGATTTGGTTCGGCCGCCGCCCCACACGGCCAGCCAGAATGTTTGTGTGTGTAGCGGGCGCTATTTAAACACGTTCATCAAAGAGTTGCGTCAATTTCGTCAGTCTAACAGAAGTGAGTTGACCTTACGAGCACTATATATGTGCACAACACAAGTCATCCGCTCCAGAAAAGGGTCGTTCTTCTTGCTACTTCACTTGCGAACTTACTTCCTTCAGAGATCGGTAAGTGTTGCCTTATACAATGTGAACAAAGTATTCAGTAATTCAATTGACCATATCGGTGTAAATCACTATGGCCCATCAAATCATGGGTAAACTGATAAAACTTAAATAATATTCTTTATCCCCGATGCATACTTTTTTTCATTTGTCATGTTTGTTAGTTTATTCAACTTCAAGTTATTGTCATGATGTAGACCCAGTAACTGAGGTGTTGTCACCTTTTTGAGTACAGCACATGATGTTGATGTTTACGAAGCCCCTACCGCCTACTTACAACCTACAAACAATTCAAAACATGACAAAGATGATTTCAAAAAAGTGTGATAATCAACTCTCCATCCTCCTTCCCCTGACCATAAGTAGGTCCATGCTGACGGTCTGAGTGAAGGATGGAAGGTTAGAGTATTTGCAACTAAAGAAATTAATGAACACAGAAATAATTTGAGTTCTTTACATGTTTTGTTTACGAAATCATTTTGTGCACTTGATATCATTTCAAACACTCAAATTCTACCTAGTGCTTGAAATGATTTTGACAATTTTTTGCAAACAAGATAATTTCGAGCCCACACAATGGTTTCAAGGGAAGAAAATGATTTTGAGCAAACAAATGTTATGGAGTGAGAAATATAATTGATTTCAAGTGGATTTTGTAGACCCGGTACTATTATTGGTGAAAGCTCTTCTGTTTTCAGTAGAGGACCATTGATGACATTTTTCAAGGTCATTGACCAAGCTAAACAAATGTTTTATCAAAACTAATGAAGATAAAATAATAAAAACAAAATGGTAAATAACACAAAAGGATAAAGAAATGAAGAAAGGTTAAAAAAAGAGTTTAAGTACAGTAAAAACAGAGTTGAGGAAATAAGTTGGGAAGGTGGATCATTCCCAGTCCCTACAAAAAATACTCTGTTGTAACGGGCCATCACACCTCTCTCTTATAATGCATGTAGAAATTGACGATGAATCTTGGGATACAGGGGACCGGGGAAATAGTTGCCCTGCAACCGCTGATTGGGAACAGGGAGGTTGATGCCTGATATTCTGTCATCAATTATTCATTTCTTCATGTTCATGTAAACCTTCAACAAACAAGGACTAAGTTTTATTTTAAACAAAAGGTAAGCAATTTCAGCATAATGTAGAGAATTGTTCAGTCCAAAACTTAAGGTAAACCCATTGCAAGCTCTATTCAGAAAGCATTTCAATCACTTAAAATAATTTTAATATTGAGGTGAAGTTGTTTCATTATACAGGTTTTATGTTTTTCAGATGGCACAGCCTCCTCCTTACAATTCACAGGGGTACCCACCCCAGCAAGCTGGCTACCCACCCCAGCAAGCTGGCAACCCATCCCAGCAAGCTGGCTACCCACCCCCAGTTTATGGCCATCAGCCACAAGTGACAAATGTTCACCACACAGTAAGTATGTATAATGTATTGTCAGTGTTTGAACCAATAAGCAGTTGAGCATCAGACTTTCAAACCATGTAAGCCACACCAATGCCTGAGTAGGTGCACAAATTATTTCTGATTCATATGGAAATTTGGTGCTGATTGGTCATAAACTGCCTGTGTGATGCAACTATGCTATGGTTAACTTTGACATGTGATTATATGATCCCCTTACACGTGAACAAAGATTCTACGGTTTAGAGCGCGTCTCATGTGTTGCCTTTTTTGTACTAGAAAGCCCCTCAAACGTGATGCACTGTACCCGTAGCAACCAGTGTACTATACTCATAGCAACTGCAGCTTCTTGGTACCTAGGTGTCTAAGCACAATTATGTAAGGTGGGTTATAAAACAAATAGTGACAGCTTTTACTCGTGCTATGGTTAAAACTACGACTCCGATGGTGATTCCTGGAGTAGTCTAATTTCCCTGGGCTTTGCCTCAGGAGTCGCAGTTTCACATACAACCATAGCTCTCGGCTCAGTCAATACTTGTTTATGTATTATTTATATCAAAGGAC